>MU625106.1:0-11647 GCA_025349905.2 Blastocladiella britannica
ACAGCTCTCGATGAAGCAGGCCGGTTCTACGCGCACAACTCGGGCAGCGTCGATATCGCGTCGGCTATTCTGAAACGTCTCGAAAAGAACCGCTCTGCACTGGTCGAGCGCCTCGCGTACCGGTCCAAGCGCGGTGTCTCGTATGAAAAGTGGCATCGGATGCCGCGGTACGTCTTGTCGCTGGCGGTGCTACTAGCGTGGTCGTGCCCGGACCGACCCGATCCCAAGCTGCTCGCGGAACTGGACCAAGAGCACCACGGGTACACGGGTTCCGACTACCAGGTGTGCCGGCAGCTGCTGCTCATGCTCCGGAGCAACCCGACTGGCGAGCTGGTTCAGGCCGTACTTGCCGAAATCCCACCCACTCTGCGCAACAACATTTTGGAAGCGCTCGTGCACGGCCTGAGCACCACGCACTTTGGGTCGCACGCCAGCCGTCGGGCAACGATTGGGACGGATCCGACGTTATCGCCTACGCAGCGCAACGAGTGGGTTCGCCTATACGCACTTTGCATGGGTGCCATCGGCCCGGGCGCGCTGTCGCTGACTGCGGCGCCGAAACGGCTCGCTGCAGCTCTGGAACGGCTCGTCTCGCATGGAACCCAGTCACCAGGTCGGGATTCGACGGCTTTTGCGATGATCGTGGCCCAGCGCATGCACCCGGTGCTCGTCGCGGACCTCATGGGCTGGTGTTTTGCGCGGCCTTGGGCGTGGGCGCTGGTTTCTTCAGTGGAGAACCACAAGCACCGCAATGGAAAGACGGCGGCGACGCAGTGGGCCCGATCGGTGCGTCATAGCCGTTGTGATGAAGCCGAAATGTTGCTGACGGTGCTGCCACCTGACATTCGTGAATCGCCTGCGTTTGTGTCGATGGTCGCGCGCGTCAGAGGTGCCTCATAGATTTTATTTTCAATGCACTTCCTTTGTTTGTGAAATACTGAAAGAATCGATCTGGCTGTACATACCGGCACCAATGGCCGGAGTCGAGATCGAGGACGGGCAGGCGCTCTCGACTTGGATGGGGGCGGGACGAGAGGACTGCAGCATTTTCTCATTCCACCAACAATAAAATGGACCATATTAATATTACGCTTATTCTCGACCGTATCCTGGCATTTGCTGTACACAAGGAGGCATACACGCTCGCGGCCAGCCTCCCGTTGATCCGCGTCCTGCCACGCATCAATATTCCAACGACATATAGCCACGTCATTCGCCGATTGGTGCCCGTTCATGTCCTTGTTCGTGGCGACCGCCTGGACCTGCTCCGGCTCCTTGACAACCCACTGTCCAACCAAACCGTTGTCCGCATAGCCAATATTGCTGCAGCTGCCGGTGAGGTGCCCATTCTTGATTGGCTACTCCAAAGTGTCGGCCCCCAGTTGCTACAACGGCACCACCAGCCCGGCTCAGACCCATTGCCTCGCCAGGAAATTGCGCGGTTCGCGATCATGCACGCTCGTGTCTCTGTTCTCGACTGGTACATTCACCATGGCGGCGATATTCGCTCCAACCTCGGCAAACTATTCGACATTGCCACTCGGTCCCATCAGATACTGTCGCTGGCATGGCTAAAAGAATATGCTCTCGAGAGTGGGCTCGAGTATGGATTTCCGGTTGCAGTAGAAGCCGGCCGCGTCTCTGCCGATCGTCGAGTAGCCATGTTGGCCTGGTGGATGGCCGATTATGCCTCACGCTCTGGGCTGCTCTTTCCTGTTGATGAAGGGTTCCCGGCCAAGTACGCATGGTATACAGCTGACGACAATGGGCTATTGGTCGTGGAATGGTGGCGCAATTACTGTGCCGAGACTGGGCGTCCATTTGAGTGGCCACTGCTGGACGCATCCATGTTCCACGATATCGTCAAACATGGCTCGCTGAACCTGTGCCAGTGGTGGTGGTCCGAGACCGCGGATACAATTGGAATAGATCAAGCAAAGCTCTTATTGCAGGGCATACTCGATCCCATGTGCGAGTGGGGACGCGTCCGATTTCTTGATTGGTACTGGACTCTATCTATTGATCGTGCAGGCGATATCGAGTTTCCACGAGCCTGGCAGCCGCGGCAACCCTTCTATCGCTTAAATGTGCTCCAGTGGTGGGAGACCAAAGTCAATGCCAACGAAATGGACCCTGGCGTGTTTGACATTGTGCCCGAAATTGGGACCCACAGTAAACTCGACGCCCTGATCCAGCAACCGTACCATGGGGAGGTTGAGATTCTAGCGCTGGACTGGTGGTGGGCACGCCGCGATCGATTTGGCATTCGACCACGCTTGTCGCAAGGGATTTTGTCGCCAATGGTGCGGCGCCGCGACCCAGAGCTCTTGGCGTGGTACCTTGACCGATGCACGCCCGAATCGCGACTGCCAGAGGTATCCATCGCTGACATTGGTTCACTAGTGTCACGGGGTCGAGTGGATATTGTCGAGCAGCTTTTGCAGCTGTCGTTGACCGCCAACACGCCGCTCGTTATCCATGCGTTTGAGAGTGAGATTGACGTTTCCCGATTTCACCAGCGGATTGCTGCTTCGGCAGTTCTCGACTACTTGTGGAACCTTTGCACCCGCATTGGCGAGCGATTCAAGCCGTGTTACAACACCAAGAGTGCATTGAGGGCGTTGAAGGGAGGCGATCTCGTTTCGGCCAAGTGGTGGTACGCGATGCACCGAGTCCATGGCATGGCATTTCCATCGGCGGAAGAGTTGGGCAGTGTGCAATGTGCACCAGGCGGTGTCATGGCGCTGTGGATCGCGTCTGTCAAGCGCCAATAAATCATTTTTTTTTCTTATTGACGAGATCGCCCGCCTTTGGGACAGCGAGGGCGCTCCGCATTTTGTAAATCTGGGTTTGCCGTGGAATCGGTGCTCCTCTTCGACTTGAAAAAATTTATAAAAAAATAATTCACGCCATATTCATTTCACGTCCATGCATGGTTAAGCAGTGCGCCATACGACGGCAGACGTGGGCATGGGCACTTCGCCTGATGCGCTGCCATACGCCGACGAGAGCGCAACCTTGATGCCGCTCACGGCCGGATCCGTGGCCACGAGCGCCTACACCTGGTCAATTTCCCACCCCTTGGCCGGATCCACGTCCTGATGCAGCGACAGCTGGCCAGTGCCCTTGTTGAAAACCCACACGCCCGATCCGCCTGCTGTGGGCATGGCGCTTTGAAGCAGCGCACATCCGTCGTCACTTGGAATGTGTGGTCCTTGTTGAAGGTGATCGAGTGCCTCTCGGTCGTGTACGCGGCCGGGGCCGAAAATACCGCTACTGGTTGTGTTTTTGGTGTTGCAGCTTTGAATACTATACAAAGTCAGTGACTTTATTTCGGATCAATCAGGATGAGAGTACATACGAAAAGCAGCCGCGCCAGCCGCACCAGCAAGAGCGGGGAGCGCGAGGTAAAGAAGCTTGAGCATTTTTTTTTTTTTTTTGTTGTTTGATTTGGTTGTTGTATTCAAAGTGAATTGGTTGAGCCAGGCCTGGAGTACGGCGGACGAGGTCGCTGCTATTTATACGCAAGCGAGGCGTGTAATACTCTGCGATCCAATTTGTGTTTTGGATGCACGAGTGGCTCGTTTAAAACTTTTGTTGCTGTTGTAACGTTGGCCACGCAATGTTACCTTAACTGACAGGGAGCCATCAAGAAGCACCGTGAGTCAGGTCATCGTTAGGAGTTCCAATACCCTTTTTCGAATGGGTGCGCGCCGGTCGACGTCGGTCCATAGAGTGCGGACGAGCTGTGGCAGTGATAGCGCTTAAGAAATAGCTCATATAAGATTGCGGCCTGAATCCCGACTATGGCGTTCAAGTCGTTCAAGTCGAGGTTCGAGGCGCCGGACGCTGAGGCCGAGGGATGGGACGAAGTGATTTGCGTGCCGTTTGTACCCCGGTTCGCTACGCCCGAGTTGCAGCGGGTCGCGCTTTCTTGGCTGGAATAAAAAAAAAAGTATGATTACAATTGAATGGATTATTACATTATACGATTTAGTGACTACAGAGGGATTTTTTGTTGATGGGATTGGCTTGAAGTGTACATATGCCAGATGCCATGGTGGAGGGCAGTCGCCCGAATCGCCTACACGATGAAGTCCTCCATCGTGAGAGGCGCAAGCGCCTCCAGGGGCAAGAGGAAGCCCAGTTCCGTGGGTGCGGCGAACAAGTTGGGCTTGGTCGAGCCCAAAGCGCTGGCCAGAGCCAAGTCGGCAGAGCCAGTCAATGTGCTGGCCGAACTGGGCGCGTTGCTGGCCGAATCAGCAAAGCTGCTGGCCGAGTCCGCCAGGGTGCTGGCGGTCGTCGTCGCGTTGCTGGCCGTGGACGCGGCGTCGGCGGCCAATTCGGCCAGGGGAGTCGTCACCGCGGTCTCGGGGACCGAAAACGCCAAGTCGAGCGCGATGACAGGCGACTCGTCCAAGGCGGCGAAAATGTTGGCCAGGCTGGCCGAAAGGATAAGAGAGGCTGTGCTTTCCGTGTTGTTGTGGACAGCGGTAGCGGTCGAGTCTAGCGCGGGGGCGGGCGCCGGCTCGGCAACCAGGGTGCTGGCCAGAGCTGGCGCGCTGGTGACCGTCGTGCTGGCGGCCGGGGCATGGGCAGCGAGAACCGCCGCTGGAATGATGGTCCACGGGCACTCCCCGCCCAAGAACAGCGGGACAAGCGGGAGAACAAAAGTGGCCGGGTCGGAAGTCGCGGGGGTGGCTAGAGTCGTGGCCCAAGAGGCTATGGCAATGACAGGGTTTGCCGCGATCGCGCTGGAGAACGGGCCGAATTTCTCCTCGTCGTCGTCAAACTCGGACTCGAAGTCCGCTACCGACGGTGACGTCGCGAGGCTGGCGTACGCCTCCTCCTCCTTACTCCGGTTGCCTGAACTGCGGCGGCGACCAAGCCCAGCGGCCGTCTCGGAGTCTTTCTTACTGACTGACGCGTAGCGGGGGCAGTCGTTCTTGTCCTTGATGTCGTAGGACTCGAGCAGCGTCGACGACGACAACAGTGGGACGCGCGCGGGATCGGCGGTAGCAGCAAAGAGGGCGCGGTGGCGGGACGGTGGCGCCAACGGGGACGGGAGCGACAACCGGGCCGACCTTGGCGGCGTCACGGGTACCCTTCCCGCTCAAGCGCTTCGCCATGCGCTTAAAAATCGACTTCTTGCCCTTGCTGGTGGTGTCAGGGGCCGTGATGTCCTTAGGGCCAGAGGCAATCGCCGGGCCGGTGCCGGTGGCAGTGGTGCCGCGCGGGAGCTTGCCCACGGCCACCTCCTCAGAGTGGCAGCATTTCGGCGCCGAGACCGACAGCTGGCAGTCCGCGAGCGTTTGCTTCCACTCGGGATCCGAGTGCAAGACGTCAAGAGCGCTCGTCTGCAGCTCGTCCTCGAAGTCCCTGGCCGCGTTCATGCTGCCAATATTCCGATCGGCCGACTGCGTCGTCGGCGACAGGAGGAGCGAGAGCCGGTAATGGAAAAATCCAAATTACGCCCATGATTTTATGGATCTATGGAGGGTGAAGTTTGAAAGTATATGCAAATTCCGGCGACGAGGAGCAATGGCGTATGTACTTCAGGGAAATGCTGGTGTGCAGAAGATCCAAGAGCGTGTTTTGAAAATCGGTATGCTGGACTATATAGCTCAAATGGAAACCAATGTTGGAGTTAATTTCAGGATATTACGATAGATAGTGCGCGAGGAAGCAAAAGAATCCGATAGGAAGGCGGCCATGGAGTAGAATCGAACGAGCACGACACACACGCAGCGAATCACAGCAGTGCGGGGTCTGGCGCTTGCAGGCGAGGAAAAGTAAAGGTGTACCAAGAATATTGATAAAATATGGGTGGGGAACTTTGAAAGAAAATGAATAGTCTAATCAATACTTCCATTAAATACGAATTTGGGATTGCCACGCGATTATGGGTCCCTTCCAAACACTTTCCTTAAATCCCTCGTCACTGTCAACGTTGGCAAAATCCCAATCAACCTGGGAAAAGGCCATGCGATGGCACCACATGTCAACTTGTCAACTGGTTATATTGATCCACGCGTCATTCCTCGGGCCGATTCCCTTTATCTTCAACGTGGGCTGATCGTCTGGCTTTCCGTTCAGAATCAATTCAACAGACAGGGCACATTTTATTGATCGCTGGACACGGATCCGGATAGAAAATGAAATGAATTTACAATTGTATTCATTGAAAAGGAACTGCCAACTTGGTAAAGAGAAATCCGGTGTAATCCACCAATAATCCGCCAGAATAGAACGAAATTGGGCCTAGTCGACCGATCGAACAGGCGTGCGCGCGCTAAATTGCGCCAAGTCGACCGATTGGACAGGCGCAGACACTCGTTTGACCATTCCAAAGATATATAGTTTGTCCTGTGAGTATAATTGCAATGGGTGAGTTGCTTTTTGAGAGATGTGGAAAAAGCGCAAAAAGAAACGGCACCTCTTCGTTGACCATTAAGGAGTCCTTCACATTTCAATTGGCCGCTGCGACTGCACACACGCCCGGCCGCTAGACTCGTATCAAATACACCAGCCGCCGCTGCGCTGGCGTTTTATTTTTTCGATTGGCCCGGGTCTCACTACAATTTTATTATTTTGTCAATATCGGCAAGCATACATGACTCGAGCGGACGCCGGCGCAAATACATGCGCACCGTACCGATGAAACGAGTGGCCCTCGCAATTTGAATGGTCTTTGGCGGTCGGTTGGATGGTCAAATATCGTTACGTTATGCGTTAAAAAGAAATATACACCACGTGCGACCACGTCCGTACGTCAATCCCGAAAATGTTATCGGTAACGCTTATTGGTCTACGAGTCAGTGGACGACAGAGAGAGAGACCAAATCGAAAAAAAAGAGCGCATGCCTTACCTCGAGGTCTTGGATCCAAGACCTGCCATTTTTTTCGCTTCACGACCAAAAAGTTCCACCGCATCCCTTAGTACCGGTGCTGAAAGCGTCGGGATGCCATTGAGCACTTCTCTTTCGGCCAGTGCATGCCGGCGGCACCGGCGTTATCGTTGTTTTCATTTTTTTTTGGCCGATCGAATAGTGCTCCTGCTTCGGGATGCGCTCGTACCACCGTCAGCCATCCTTGTCGTAATGATGCGCATCCGCATGAGGTTCTATTATGAGATGATTATTTGGGGTTGGGAACTGAGAGTCCCGAAAGAGAAGAGTGAAAAGAAAGCAAAAACCTCCTGTTGTGTTGGCGTCGCCCCTCAGTTCGTGCGTTGGGATGCGATCGCGCATGGCGAGTGGACCGCGAGGTCAGTGTTCTGAGGTGGATCGCCAGACGATCGGCATCGGCCTCTCCTTCGCACTCGCCCGGGTCCTTGTGGTGGTGCTACTACCGGTCAATGCTCACGACATAATTGAGAATATGAATTAAACGTCTTTTTTTTCAAATATCCCACTTCATTTTTTTACGGAGAATGCCAGCCCGCGACAACCACTCCACGGCTGCAGATCCGACCGTCACGGCTCCCGTACAAGAGCAGGTATGCACTACGTTGATCGATCGTCCCATCCAATAACCGGTTTTGCCAAAAATATTCAATCCTACAGACATACGAGTGTCCTGGCTATGGCCATCGCGACCCGCACATGGCTACGAAACGTCGAGCCAAGGGCCGCCGATTTTGCTTGGACTGTTACAATGCCTATAATCGGGCCTGTCATCGGGCGCGGCGCCAGCAACTCCTTGAGTCGGACATGAGTACCCCGACGTTCGAATGCCGCGGGATTAGCAACTCCGACCCGCACACAGCGGACACCAAGCGTCGAGTCAAGGGCCACCATTATTGTATGGATTGTGTGAACGCCTATTACCGGGCACGACGCCAGCACAACTCCAAGGTGTTCCAAGCGGCCGAGAAGGACGCGGAGAAGCAGGCACATCGCCAGCAATACCCTGAAGCAGAGGAGCTCAAGCGTATTGTGAGCCGCCAAGATTCCCATGTCTGTGCACTGGGCGATCTTGACGTGATCGAAAAAGGATGCAACAGCAGGGTGCTCCCGACGGCCGAGAAGGACGCGATTGTGGCATGCGACTCCGTCGAGGATAGCTTCATGGACTGTGGCATTTGGGTCGCTCTGCCCTTGGCGCCTTACCCGACCTCATCGGCGTACCACCAACACCAATATATGGTCATTACAACGATGCCCGTACCACCTGTGATTGCGCCCAAGCCGTACCCGTCCCCGATCGCGCCCGCCGTGGTTCATTGGTATTGAGGCAGCGCACATTATTGAGAGGATTGTAGCGGCATGCTGGCCTCGTCGGTTCGGTGTATTTAACCGTACCCTGGGAAAATACAAGTATATTTGGTCCTCCGTACTCATTTTCATTCATCCCCGAGATGGCCGTCGCGGCTCATATCCGCAACCAGCGGATCCTTGCGCGGACGTCAACTATGGTCAGCCCAGACTCGCGGTCTCACTGCTAGCTGCGCGGTTGGTCGGATGGGATGGGTCCATGGCGTTGCCGGGGCTGGGTAACAAGAGGACGGTCGAGACGACTGGCGGTGGCTCCCAAGTGCAATGTCAGGTCGACGGCAATTTAACGTGCGAGAATGAGAATGAGGCGGCTGTTTCCAGGACAAAGTCGAAGTGCTTCCCACTGACAATAGTGAAGGTAAAATCTTGCCGACCGCCTGCGGAGCCGTATCCAGCGTGCAGTCCACGACGGATCGAAGTAGACTGTGCAAGATCCCAGCACAACACCTGGGGCCAAGCTGCACCCCTTTGTGCGGGCTGTGCTCGGAAAGTCGCTTGAGAGCTAATCTCATGGTACTTGACGAGCGGATCACAATTGAAACGCGAGATCCCTTCCAAATGATCAAGGCAAAAGTAAACATTGCGTTTTGAGTAGCAGTAACTTTGTTCGTATTCAAAACACTGTGCACTCCCCCACTTAGCACTTAACGACTCCGTCCATTCGTTCCCAGCGATTCTTAATTCTCACCATATCGCCACCCTTGCCCTCGCTCGCCGACTTAATTATATATTTTTTTAATTCTCCGCTTTACCAAAAAAGCACAGCCACCCTCTCAAGCCGACGCCCACACATACGTCGCAGGAAGCTGCATCATTGCCCCCTTTTCTTTTATTAAGCTGGGCTCACTTTAAGTCCTTCCTCTCCCTCACCCTCACATAAGTCCACCTCGCGCACCCTTGCACCATTTGCATTGGGCTTGTTTTCGCCCAGATCCATCTTTTTAAAGTAAAGACCACCGTTACTGGCCCCCCACCAGGTTCCCATTGTTTAAATTCCTGGCTTGGATGTTTATGAACAAGTCACCAACGACGGACTCCACATCCCCGCCCTCGACCACCGAGATGAGAGACCACCCGTCACTGCCGCCGCCGCCGTCGCCGCCGCCGCCGCCGCCCCAGCCTTCGACGCGTAACCAGCGGATCGGCCTCACCGCACTGCTCGAGAAACCCAACTCTGTCCTCCCTTCAATTGCTTCCATACACCAAGTATCGCGCGACGAACGTTGCGCCGGTTTCGGTGCCAGCGCCAGTACCGGTGCCGGTGTTGGCGGCTATGTTGGCCGGGAGGACTCCATTGAGGACCACCACCAGCGCCAGCACCAGTGCTACGCCTACCCGCAGGAGCACTCCCGGTTCCAACAACCGCCGTCGGACGACCATGGCCAGCTGCCTTTGCGACGACCCGTGCTCACATCGGACGACCACTGGCCCCCGTCTGACCCGTCGCCGGCACCAGCAGTGGCGTGGGGTCGCCACTCTCAACGCCCTGCATCTGACCATGACCGCGATCGTCCGGGTCGATTGAGTGCGGTGGCTGGCCACACCATCACGCGTTTTGCAGCTTCGGGTGATAATCGCGTGATTGCTGGCAATGAACGTGGGCCGAGGCCTGGACCACTGGTTCCAAATCATATTCCCACAGCCCCTTCCCCGCCGTTACCAGCCGACAACGCCGACGTCCAGCGGGTCGGTGATGGCACGCGCCCGGGCGGACCGTACAGCAGCGACGGAGCGCATTGGCGAAACCCCCACTCGTACCGTTACCCGCCCGCACACGCGACCAGGGAGGCCTACCCTGCCCCTCGGTGGACTACCGATGGACGTCGGCCTCCACCACCGCCATGCCCCGCGCCGCACCATGGCTACGAGCCGCCGTATCCTCCCGAGCCTTACCCTACTGAGCGGCACCCGGCCCAGATGTCTCCCGAGCCGTACCCTGCACCACGACACCCGGCCCCGATACCCCAGGAGCCGTACCTGCACGACCACGGCGCCCCGCCCGTCCAGGGGTGGTCGCGCTCGCCGCACGTCAGCTACGACTCCTACGCGTTGAGATATGCTGAATCGAGTGCGGATTCCTTCTGTTTTTTTCATTGGTTCAAAATGCTCACCGTCAATCATTCCAAAAAGGATACTCGTACCACGATCCTCGGCCGCACATGGATAAGCACCAGTATCCGCCGCCACCACCTCCGCCGGGCTATCCGCCACCTCCACCGGGCTATCCGCACTCGAGTTACGCTGCGTCGGCTGCGAACCCGCCTTCGCCGCCGATTCGTGGCCGGAGCGTTGGGCACGCTGCGCGCCAGAGGCCCATGTCGGCTACCTCCACGTCTTTTTCGGAGAGGGATGCCCACACGGCACTCTCGGCACCCAGTGCGCATGATGGGCATGAAGAGTTTGCTGTGGCAGCCAACGACGATGAGGATGATCTGGACGTGAATGGCAAGCCGGTACGTTTGTTTCACTTGCATATTCTCTCTTGCTCGAATTAACCTCCGCGTATGCGAGTGAAGCGGCGCGAGTACGTTGCCTTTGATGAAGTCGCCTACGAGCTGATGGTTCGTGCACTCCGATCTGATGGCGGGCTTCCCGAGTTCCCCGTTCCCCAGGCCGAGGCCATTTCCAAAGGTACAATTCTTTTACTGGGATGGGAGAGGTGCGGACTGACATTTGTGATTGGATTCCCAGCGTTTACCCTCGCAACGGCTCACCACCCGGCCGGCCTCACTCGCAAGAAGTGGATCCGCTTGAAGAGCCGGCTCGCCGTGCAACCTGACCTCGAGCCGCGTCGGTCCTTGACGTGGAGGGGCTGTGTGTTGATCATTGCTCCGCAGCAGGTAACAATTTTTTTTTTTTTTTTTCTCATTTCGTTGATGAGAAAGCTCAACCTGTGCAAAATTAAAGGACTGGCCGGCTATCATCAAGGAAGCCCATCGCCGTGTGACTCCAAGGGGCGTCTACCATAACTCGATCAAGCAGACCAACATTGAGGTATTGTTTCTATTTTTTCATTTATGGTTCGGACCTTGTGGAGCACTTACACCAGCACCCATTCAACAACGATAGCTCCGCCGTATATACCAGACGCGACGCAGCCGATGCGGCATCTCTACCGAAGAAGTCACTGCATACATTGTCGCATGCCACGAATGCGCCATGGGAGGCTTTGAGCCTGTTGATGAGACCCAGCCTCGTCCACTTGTCTATGCCTCATACCAGGGATACGAGGCGCGCGAGGTGCAAGATGACGATGTGTCTGCCAAGCAACAGGAGCAACGTGCGCCGGAAGGTTCGGCAGTGCAGTTCACCCAGTCGCCGAACCAGAGCCGAAATTCTGTTGACTCACGCCTGCAGATTCACGAGCTGGA
>MU625107.1:0-11629 GCA_025349905.2 Blastocladiella britannica
GTGGGAAGTGGGCAAACTTTGGCGCTGGCTCTTTGCTTTGTTTTATTTTTCACGAAAAAGTCAATACATCTATGGCTTAAACGACACCGTGACAATCGTCCCCGCCAACCCATCAATACTCCCGCGCGTAATCGCCACCCACTCCGGCAACTTGGCCAGCACCTTCTTGTACACGGCCAAGTAATCGCCGCGTCGATCTTGTCCATCCGCCACTGGCCCATCATTGACCGCCACCACGCACTGCAAGTCCCATGCCGGCGCTCCCGGCGCCACCATAGCCGCGGGCACGCCGACGCGCACCACCAGCGGCGTGGTCGGGTTGCTAGCGACCACGCCAAACTCGATCGCAGAGCCGTCGACCGTGACCATGGGCGCTGGGTCTTGTAATTGCTGCTTGTTGGGGACCAGCGCTACGTACCCACCACCGACCTGACCGGTGGTAGCGGTGGCCGACGTTGGACCAGTGACGTACGAGAAGCACGACAACATGCTAGCCGGTACCGAGAGCTCGAGCTCGGCGGCGGTGCCGTTGGCGCGTGCAGCGGCCGTTGGGGCACGCATGGTCCAGGTCGCGTTGGGCATCACGGTGTCGACTCCGAGCACGGATGGCGGCATAGTGCACGCGTTGGAGGTGATATTGCACGCGATTCCCGGGAACGCCGTCCCTAGTGCGTCGACGACGCCCGATCCGAGAGCAGAACTAGCGATCCGGACCGTGGGCGCCATGGACTGGGTCAGAGGAACTGCGACAGAATCCGTGACGCTCGTGACGGACGAAAACGGGACGGTGGCGTTGATGGCGCGCCGGTACGAGTAGTACAGCTTGTTGGGTTCCGTGGGCGTGAACGGGAACGCCAACGCGAGCCACAGAACACACGCGACCGTGGCCGCCGCAAGCGCCACGGCCACCACGCCCGAAACGCGTTTACCAGCACCCATCAGCAGAGGGGTGGCGTTGAGGGCGACCGGGAACGCCATGATGGCCGCAAACGCGGCAATCAGAACCGCGGACATGCCCTCTTGCACGTTGAACGCCAGCGCGTAAATGTAAATGACGGCGTTGTTGACGCTGACAACCGCGGGCCAGCTGGTGGCGAGCACAAAGTGAGCGGTCAGCAGCAGGTTGGTACGTGTGTGTCCACGATAATTGGTCGCGTCTTGATGCTCGTCGTCATCGGCCTTTTCCACCGAATCAATCGAGTGTCGAGTCGCTTCGGACTGGTGGCCGATCCACGCGTACCCAGCAAACGCGAGCAGCGGGTACAGCGCGGCGTACCAGTACATTTGCATGACGAATCCAGTGGAGTAGGCTCCCGCGGTGGCCAACGCCAGCACCCCCGTCCACACGACCGCGAGGCCCAGGTGCGCAGGGACGCCCGTGATCATGGCCGAGAACCGCACCCCCAGCCACGCCACACCCGCCGAAGCCAGCAACGCGGCCACGACTGCTGTCACCAGCACCAAGATCGGGCGGCCTGACGGCGCAAACGGCTGGATCGCGAACGCCACCGTCAAACACCCGAACGGGACCAGGATCGTGGCCAGAAGCGCGCCTAGCATGAATAACATCGCCTTGCCCAGGCCGTACTGGTGATGCGGTTCGCCATTTGTCAAGGTGGAAAACGCCATGCGGGTGTGATGACGGCGGCGCAAAAACCACACGGCAATCCCGCCGAGCACCGCCACCAGCGTGGTGCCCAGGCCGATCGCAAACAGTGATGAATAAGTCGCGACCAGCATCGATCGCCCAGCAAAGTCCATGAACGCCACGTTCTTTGTTTCAGGGGCCGTGCGCACATGGTCGACACCCGTTGCGTTGATGCCGGCGAGCACGCCGAGAATGTCGTTGCCCAAATGGGCCATGGACTCGGGCTTGTACAGGTTCATGGCGTCCAGGTCGGTGTGGTACACGGCGCGGTGGTCGTAAAACGCAAAGTCGATGCCGGTGACGTTGTAGGCAGAGTAAACAGAGCTATAACATACGCGATGAGTCAAAACCTTGCAATTCAAAACTAAGTAAAATACATACTAGTCCGTGTCGGAATGGATCAGTCCAGCGGCCATGGCTTCCTGGCCAATGACGGACGCGTGCGGGTAGGCCACGTTTTGTTTGTAGATGGAAACGAGCTCGCGCGACGTGGACCGGTACAACAAGGGGCGACCGGTCGGGCACACGGAATCTAATTCACATCTGCATCAGATCCAAGGTCAACAAAAAAAAAGGGTATGAACGAACCGGCATTGATAAAGGCAGCAACGTCCTTCCACCACGGGTGCCGGACCATCGCCAGTGCGCCGTAGAGCCCGAGCTCTTCGCCATTGTTGAGGTTGAACACGAGCGAGTACGTCAGCGGCTGCTGGATCGCGATCCGGGCAATCTTCAACATCATTGTGAGTATGGATCAAAAAAGTTGAATATGGTATGGGCATACCTCGAGCAAGGCGGCGATAGCCATGGAGTCATCTCCAACACCCTTGGCCGTGGGAACCGAGTCAAAGTGAGCCGAAAGCAGCACTGCAGACCGATCGCCCGTGGCCTTTTCATTGATGCCCGGGATCCGAATGTACACGTTGGACGACTCGATAAACTGCGGAGCACCAACGGCAAAGCTCGAGAACGAGACCTCGTCTGTTTATACCGTCAGTCCAGTGCTCAACCACTCAAAAAGGGAAAGAATATACTTTGCGCCTTGAAGGCGACCCAAGCAGACTGATTGGCCGGCGACTCGACCTGCACGCCGCGCGTGATACCCTGGGCCGACGACGCGAGCGCTTGCGCTTGATCCAGCAGGTACTGGCGCACGTCCCAGTTGGCCGCCGACGGCAGAGCGTGTTCGGTAGCAGCGATTTTCAGCAGGTGGGCGGTCGCGGCGGCGGTGGAAAAGTCGACGGTCCAGGGTCCGACCGACTGCGCTTGATCGTTGTTGGTCAGGGACGGGTACGCGGACGACTGCAGCAGCGTCGTGAGCGCAGCCACGCCGCCGACTACCAGCGCTGCCAGAGCCAGGTGCCCACTGGACGCGAATTGCTCTCGGACGTTGATGACCATTGTTGGTTTTTATTGCTTTTGGCGGGTCGCGGGACGAGGTCCGTGTCTCTCTATATATGCGCCGTGAACGTGGTGCCAAGAAATGGATCTCGTTTCGAGCGGTCGCCTTGGCGTCGCTCGTGCTCCCTGGTGGGTCGGCGGTCCGTCATTCTCGATTAATAGTTGGTAGTGACGCTTATTTCATTTACTCTTGAAGATCAAGTTGCATGTAGCTTTAGTACGTGGACACACGTCGGTTCACCGCAAACGGGATTTAACCGTACGGCGCATCCAGGTATCAGATAGGTTGCTCGTCGATTCATAACAAAAGTTGATCAAAAGAAAACTGTGGGCGCGTTCGAAAGGAACAGCCGCAACACTCACACCGAAAACCGAGAATTTAATCAGTCAAGCTCGAAATAATATTAGCGTGAAGAAATGTAATAATATTAGCGTAAAGCAAATAAAAAGTTATAGCGGGTGCGCGTCACCCGGCGGTACTGCAGTACCGGGGACACGCGTGTGCCCAGGCATTGCACCAAGGACACCCCATTTTCAAAAATATAAGTGACATTAAGACTCCGTAGAGCCGATAAAGCTGTCACGCTTTATAGAACAGATACTACACATGATCTTAGCCAATTGGCCTTGAGAGGATACGGACCAAATGGAAGAGGAGTTTGGCGAGGTTTCTGCGGTGCTTTTTATACCGTTGTGAATTGTCGCAAGTCACGGGGTTTGGTCGCTGCCATTCTCCCCCTTTTCGCTGTATCCGCTCTTTTCCACGTCCTCTCCAAAAATATGAAGTGCGCCTATATGAAAAAAGAAGATCAGCACGCACTCATACCGAATGAATATGATCCAGTAACGTCCGCGCCATCGCCAAGCTCAGCGAGCAGGAACTGCGCGCCGGCATCTTGGGCGGCAAGGGTTCGTGGCACGACGAGTACCGGCACTCGGCCATGGTATTTGCCGGCGGGTTCCCGTTCGAGCTGACCGAGGGCGACCTGTTGACCATCTTTTCGCAGTACGCTGTCTGCATTTCCTTATTCCTACACCTCATGTAAATGACAATAGTTAACAGGTTTGGCGAGATCGTCGACATCCGCCTCGTCCGCGACAAGGACACGGGCAAGTCCAAAGGGTTCGCTTTCCTGAAATACGAGGACCAGCGGTCCACCGACCTGGCCGTCGACAACTTGAATGGCGCGACCGTTGCCGACCGCACGTTACGCGTCGACCACATCAAGTCGTACCGTCGGCCCGAGATTGACGAAAAGAATCTCCCTGGTACGGATCTGGACATGGTGCGACGCAAACGCGACTTGGAGGACGCGTTTGGCGGAAACGCGGCGCCCGAGATTGTCGGCAAGTCGGTGGCCGAAATGCAGAAACTACTGGACGCTGTCCGCGGGGTTGAAGGACCGTTGTCGACTGGCGAGGTGGAGGATGCGGCCGAGTCTGATGATGGGGACGAGGTGTCGGATACGGGCCTGGATCCCGAGGACCCCATGTACCCGTACATGCTGGAGGCCAAGCGCGAGCTCAAGCGCGACGAGCGTAGCCAGCGCAAGGCCGACAAGAAGCACAAGAGCAAGTCCAAGAAGAACATGGACCGCTCATCGACCTCGACCAGGCGGCGACACCACGGCGATGATCCAGTAGAGGATCGGGACCGTCGTGATCGTGACCGGCTGAGCTCTTCCAGCCGGCGCAAGGATGACGGCCGGTACGACCGGCATGACCACGGCCGCCGTAGCAGCCGCCGGTATGACGACGAGGACGATCGGGACCGCCGTCGGTAATGAAAACAATATAGATACATTTTTTCAACGCACAAGCTGGCCCTCGGTCATGGTCCCGCACCGAATACACCGAAACCCGAGGTTCTTACCCGCGGGAGCGCCCACATCGTCCGCCTCTTCCGCGGTGCGCGCGGCCGCACACACGTAGCAGTATATGCACCCGCAGCTGGCAGTGACTAGCATGGAAGCGCGACACCGTGCCAGCAAGTCGGCGTCCGCGCACGCTGCCCGCGGATCAGCCGCAAACTGCGGTGCGGCCGCCATGCAAGACGGACAGGTGGGTGGTGGCAATGCCTGGAGCGCCCGCGTGGCCCTGAGGTGCGCGGACCCGCCCTGGAGCGCGGCGGCGATGGCGCCCAACACGCGATGCGAACGTACGGCACGACGTAACGTGGGCCGCGCGGCTGCGTACAACGGGAGCACAAATAGCAGAAACTCGGTGAACGAGTTCCAGAGCACTTGACGGTGCAAGAACGCGTAGGACACGCGCCGTGGAGACGCGGGGGTTTGCGGGGTCACGACCAGGCCCAGGATTCGGTCGGGCAGGGACCGGTACCTATTTTCCATGTCATTCATTTCATGTGGCCGTAACCAGATAAGTTAAGTAGGTACCGTCCAGTAGCCAGGAACCGAACAAAGTTGGCCAGTGCTGCGGCACTCCATACGGGCTCGGCGAGGAGAGCGGCCTTCCATGCCATTGCCCGTGCCGACCGAGCCGAGATCACATATCGCCGCCACCAACCATTACCATCGGATTCAATTTCGTCATCGTTGTGATGAGGACTAGAACTGCCCCAATGGTGGTCGGCCATGTACTGCGTTGCGCGCGTCCAGAACCACGGAAGTCCGACCGTGAGCAGCGCGTGCATTACGGTCTGGCGGCGCGTTAAGCCCACGGTGGCGCGCGGAGCATCCGTGGATGGGCGGTACGTCAGGTTCTGTAACCGAAGACCATAGGTGGCGCCCGAGCGGTACAGCGACAGCGACAGTAGCAGGAGCTGGAACGCGGCCGTGAGTTCCGGATTGTATTTCGCGAGGATCGGTGTCTATTGGTTTGGTGTACTTCAGTACAGCTGGCAGAACTCCCAGGTAATAAACGAAGCTTGCCTTGAACAGACCGAGGGCAGTGTCGAGCGGTTCACGCAGGATCGACAGCAGTTGCGCGTCCAGCAGTGCCGCGTCGAGCTGGCCGACGCGTGGGATGAGGGTGGTCACTTCTGTTTTTGTCATGACGTCACCCGAGTGCAAGGTATAAAAGAGAGTCCGCCAAGATCATGTCCTCACTCCTCTCCAGACTGGAACCAGTAACAACAGCCAAAAAAATTCCCCCCAACCACATACCAAACATGACCATTTCCCACATTGACAAGATCGAGTGCACCATCTACAGTGCCAAGCACCTCAAGGACGACGACTTTGTTGGCAAGTCGGATCCGTACGTGTACATCAAGTGCGGGATGCACAGCAAGAAGACCAAGGTATTCTATCCTATCCTTTCTTGTCCTTAAGTAAAACAACGAAATAAATGATATGAATGAAAATGAAAAAAAAAAGGTGGTCAGCGGCAGTACCTCGCCCACCTGGGACGAGGTTGTGATCATTGACGGCGAGGGCCTGATTGGCGGGTCGACCCTTGAGATTGCGGTACTGTTACTTTTTGCCATCGATCAAGATGATCCCCAACTCAAACTCTATTTTTGAAAGGTGTACGACCACGACACCCTGACCTTTGACGACGCGTACGGATCAAAGTTACTTCAGGGATATAGCAATTGATCTAACCATAACATATATATATTTATATATATATCAACAGCCTGGGCCACGTCTCGATCCCCCTGGACTCGCTCCGCAACGGCCGCGTCGAGGGCCACTACAAGCTGCAGCAGAAGCACAAGTCGGACTACAAGGGCGAGCTGCACGCGGCGTTCCTGGCCACTGGTCACTAATCATCCTCTTTTTGTTTGAGTAATGTAGCCATGCCATATCAAGATTCTCTTTTAAACGCCACTCTTGCAAAAAACGAAAAATGTCCGCGGCGACAGCTCCAACCCAAACAGTCCAAAAAGCCATTGTCACGCTTCACGAGGCGCGCGGACTCAAGGCTGCCGATGCCGATTTCAAGAGCGACCCGTACGTGGTAGTCAAGTGCGGTCTGCACTATGAAAAGACCAAGGTATCTATCATATTTTTTATATGATGAATTGTATGACTGCACTAAAAAAACCA
Source organism: Blastocladiella britannica (assembly GCA_025349905.2). NCBI lineage: Eukaryota > Fungi > Blastocladiomycota > Blastocladiomycetes > Blastocladiales > Blastocladiaceae > Blastocladiella > Blastocladiella britannica. The sequence continues at coordinate 7,063 of MU625107.1, forward strand.
TTGAAAAAAAAAGACTATCCGTGGAACCCTGACGCCCAAGTGGGAAGAGGCACTGGCGATCAACGGGCTCGAGGGCCGCGACGTGATTGTGGAGGTGTTTGATTCGGACCGGACATCCATTGACGACTTGTACGCGTTTTTAACATTTTTGAATTCAAGAAAACTGACAAGTGAGCAGCCTCGGACGCGTGGTGATTGCGTACGACGAGATCCAAAAGGGACCCATTGCCAAGCGGTGGTTCAAGCTGGAGTCTGCCAAGGCTGGGACCTTCAAGGGCGAGATTTCCCTTTCCGTCATTGCTGAATAATCCTTGAGTCTCTTTCCCCATATTCACCTCAAACCTTTTTCTTGTTCGTGTATTAAAAATGCCATTCTGCTCCGGCTGTGGCGAAATCATCCGCGCCGGTGCCGCCTGCCCGCGCTGCGGTGGATCGGCCGCCGAATCACTGGTCTCGGGCTTTAGTTCATCGACCACGTCCACCGCCACTGGCACTTTGCATCCAGTCACAGTGCCCAACTTGTTGTCTTCGCCGCCATCCACGCCGCCAACGGTGCGCAAGGTTGGGGCCACAACCTACACGTCCGCCACCAGCGGCTCGGGGAGTGTGTTTGACAAGAAGCCGCCCAAGCCCGCGGCACTGACGGCGGCTGCAGCTACCTCATCGAGCACGTCCACGACAGGAAGCGCTGCTCCGGCAGCTCCGCCTATGCCTCCGACCCACCGGCCCGGTTCGGGACCGGCCAAGCCGGTGATCGCTCCGTCGATCTTGACTGCGCCTCTGTCGTCGTCCAGTGCCACAATCGGTTCTTCGCCGCCGTCGACCAAGCGGCCCGTCATGCCCGCTACTAAGCCGCTGTACCTTGGCGGCTCGATTAGTAGTACTGGCAGCAGTAGCGTGCGCGCCACTCCCGCCACCCCTCCTCACCCAGCGCCCGTGTCAGCGGCAGTAGCATCGCCTGCCAAAACGCACCCCACTGTTGGCGCTGCAACAACGGTGCCGGTGCCCGTCAACGCCCGGCAGACCAAGGATGACGATGACATTCGGTGCGTGCTGTGCTACGACACGATCCCGGCGGGACGCGAGCGCCGCACCCGCGAGAACCCAGCCGACGCGTACTGCTTGTCGTGCTGGGCGGTGCGGCCGGCGCCAGAAATGATGGCCAGTCTGTCGATCAGCGGCAGTGGTGGTCCGTCTGGGGCGGCAGCAGCGGCAGCAAGGGCCGAGCTCGCCTATCAAACGTCCGCACCTGCCGCCGCCGCCCCTTCTAGTACAGGCCGCGGTACTCCCAGTGCTGGTGGTAGTACGCCGGCGGTGCTTGAGGTACGTCATTCATTTTTCAAAAGCCGTCCCCAAGCAACATCCTCACTCCATGAAATTGGAGTAGCGGTGCGCAGAGTGCCACCAAGTTCTTGGCGCCGGCACCCACACGCTCGCGCTGAACCGGTCGTTCCATGCCGGCTGTTTCCGGTGCGCCGAGTGCCGCAACCCCGTGGCCGGGACGCAGCAGTTTGTCGAACGGAATGGCAAACCGGTGTGTATGGACTGCCACCGCGCCGATCTCACCGCCATGGCTGCCGCTTTGGTCTCAGGTGCGTCGCGGTCCACGGTGACTGTTCCGGGCGTGTCGGCCAGTGCATTTGTCGAAGGACGGGCGGTGTGCGCCAAGTGCCGCACCCCGATCTTTACTGCGGTGGTGGCGCTGGCGCGTGGGGAGACGCGGTGCACGGATTGCTTTGTGTGCGACAAGGTATGTCTCCTTGATGTTTATGTTGGTCAATCCCGGGTCTGACTTAAGTGTCGCGTACAAGTGCAACTTGCCCATCGACAGCAGCTACGCGACCGAAGGGTCCAAGATCCTGCACCCTGACGTACGGTTACCTTTTACCTCCTTGCTTTTTTGATGATCGGTTAACTCATCCAAACCTAGTGCGTGACAAGGGAATCGTGCGTCAAGTGCACCTTCCCGATCCACGGCGCGTACGTGCCCACCAAAGCCGGCCCTTGCCACTCGGGCTGCTTCCGGTGCGCGTCGTGCTCGATCGAGCTGGCGGGCAAGCCGTTTGCCGTCGTCGACGGCAAAGAGACGTGTGCCGAGTGTATCGCCGACACCAAGTGAACGAAGGCAAGAATGTAATGAAAATTATAAAATAACGAAAACGAATCACTTGCGTCCGCCCCAAAGACCGCCCAACCAGCCCGTAATCCCCTGCTGTTCCTTGACCTGCTCTTCCTGTGATTCAGTGACGGGGGCAGCGGCGGTTCGCTTGGTTTCGGCAGCCCGGTGCGCGTGCGCGGCCGCCGACTTGGACGCGGGCTCCACGGCGGCCGCGCCATCGAAATCGATTTCGCCGAACGCCAGGTCCAGGAACACGGGCTTGGCGGGCACCGGCAGCGGCAAAACCGACGACACACGCGTGGTACCGGTCTTTGTGGTGGCGGCGTCCAGGGAAAATGGAGCCAGCGTCACTGGAAGCGACGCGGCGGACCCAGTCGAGGTACCGAGGATCGCCAGGGCCCGGGGCAAAGCCGATCCAGCGCGCGCAGCCAAGTCGTTGGCGACGACCGCGGCCGCGGCGGCGTCAAGCAGCGGCAGCGACGGCACGATCCGGGCGAGCTGCGCGGACGTCAGGGGCAGCGTGATGGCGGCGGCGGCGGCGAGCTCGGCCTGGCCGGCGCGGGCTGCCGCGGCAGCAGCATTGACGCTCGCCTCCGACCCAGTGAGAAGCGCGGTGCGCAAAAGCCCACGAGCCATCAGCGCCAGCCGTTGTGCGGCGACCTGCCGCAACGCCATTTCCACGGCGGCGGCGGCGGCCGGGTGCGATGCGACCGCCGGCATGGCCGCGAGCTCGGCCAGCGACGCGCGCGCGCCATCCATGAGCCGCGCGGCATCGGCCAGACGCTTGGTGGCTTTGGCACCGTCCGCTGCCGTCGCCGATGGCGTGGGAGCAGCGGCCGAGTGGTGACGCTTCGAACGACGGCCCGTTCCAGTTGAAGTCACGCCAACGTCCAGGCCCGCAGCCGCCAGGGACCCAGCGGGAAGCACCCCCGCGACATCGGCCTCGGCCCCGCCCTCGATCGCATCGGCCTCGGCAACCCGTGCCGCAGCCATGCCCAGTGCGCGCCGCGCCGCCGCCACGCGCCGGTGGTACGCGATCCCCGCCGCGACCCGGTCAGCCGCCACCGACGCGTCGCCCGCGGCGCTCGCCGATACCTGGCGCGCGGCTTTCGTGGTCGCCGCCACGTCCTTGGCCGCCAGCTTTTCGGCCGACATGAGCGCCGACACCAGCGCCTGGGTCGCGGCGACTTGCTGGCGGCGGTCCGTGGTTGAGGCGGTCTCCAATGCGGCGGCTGCGGCGGCCAACTCGCCGGCCTGCGCCAACGTGCGCGCGAGCTCGGCGTTGCCGCCCCGCGGGACACGCACGGGCGCGCCCAAAAAGTACAATGCCGCTCCCTTATCCGATCCGGTGTCTTCAACTTCGACCGAAGTGGCAGCAGAAGCTTCAATCGACAAGTCGGCGGTCGCCTGAGCCAGCAAGATGGCGTCGATCTCGCGCTCCAGTGCGGCGCCATCTGCGTCCCCATCAGCCGCCGCGGACGCCGACCGCTTTGACGCGTCGCGGATCAGGTCCGCCAGCGCCGCCGCATCGTGGCCCTTCTTGGTCAGTGAGTACATGCAGTACCGGATCTGCGGTTCCAGGGCATCGATCGCGGCCGCCGACAGCGCCACGTGCGTCGGGTCGGCGGAGGCCAGCTGGGCCAGGGCCTCGTAGGCGGTCCTGTGTATTTACGCTGTTAACAATATGCTACCCACGAAAAAGAAAAGTACCGTACTTGGCGGCCAGGTACGCATCGAGCGCGTCCTTCCACTGCGCCGACTCGGACAAGTACCGTGCGCGCACGGCCTTGGCGTACGCGCGCACCTCCACAATATCGGTCGGGTGGAATGTCAGTCCCCCTGCCGCCTCATCTGTGTCCATACGGTCGTCGTCGTCCGCCTGACGCTGGTGCTGGTCCAGAGCCCGACGCGCCAGTCCCGCGACCACCGCGTCCAGTAACGCCGCCCGAGTCGCCGCCAACTTGAATTTTTTGAGGGCAGCGCGACGCGTGCGGTTCTTGGCGGGCGCCGACTCAGCGACCAACGCCGATGCGCGCAAGTCCGACGCGTGGGCCAAGTACCGTTCGGCCTCGAACGCCAGCACCAAGCAGTGGATGCGCGAGTACGTTGCCGTCATGGCCGAATCGGTGGCCGAGAACCGGAACGGCTCGTAGGGCCGGTTGCGGCGCTGCGGGGACTGGATCGCCGCCGCTTTGCGCAGGCTGGCCACTCGGCGCGAGCAAAATCGGTGGTACCGCGCATGGTCGTCGTGTCGCAAGCCGTAGGTGGACCGCGCATCGGCCACTGTCGCCAACAGGGCCAGGGTCTGGTTTTTGGCGGTGGCGGAGGCCGTGGACGAGGTAAACGACATTGATTGGAATGTTTATTGTCTTTTTCGTAAAAAAATGAAACAAAACAAGGTCGGCGCCAAATTTTGCCAACTTCCCACGAATCCGTACAATCAGGTTG
>MU625108.1:0-11623 GCA_025349905.2 Blastocladiella britannica
ACCAGGAGTCGCGGACCGCCGACACAGCCCGCGAGATTGCGTTCATGCATGCCACGGTCGGGTTCGGTGGTTGCCGTGTGGGCGGCGGTTTGTGGCCCAAATTATAGATTTTTTTTTTCATTTTTTTCGATTGGCGCAGTGGGCCAAGATGCTGGCCGCAAGCAGATCGGTAATGGCGCGAGCAAGATGTGCCCAAACACGCCACATCGCGATGGGTGCGCCTCGGATGGTGCCAGCGACTTGTTCGCGGTCAGCGACCGCATCCGTCTGAGTGTGTGTGCACTGCAGTGATCCTCGTCGGTACCGTGTACCTGGCACTGATTGCGCGGTTCTACTTACAACGCGTCGCGCTAGCTGCGAGGGGTTGGACTGGTGGTGGGCAAGCAGCCCGCAGTTTCCTTCTCCCAGAATGTTTTCTGATATTGTTGATTATGTCGTTGAATATATGACGCACCATGTAGTGGAATGGTGGTGGCAAAAGTTCCTGCGGCATGGCACTCCCGACCACAGCTTTGGCAAGCGAGAATTGGTGTATGCTGCAATTCAAAACCAGAAGGGCGGTCTCATATCCTGGTTTTGGGACCTGTCGCACTCGCACCCGAATTTCCCCCAACTTGATTGGAAAGGTGAGCTAGATTGCGATAATTTGGATGTTCGTGCTGGATATCGATTTTATGAAATGGTGGAAGGAAAGAGCCGCCAAGCTCGGCCTTTCCAAATTCTTTCTTATCCGATGTGGTCGAATCCAGCGACATTGCTGGCCTGGATTACCTGATCACTAATCAGTTTGACTGTTGCTGGGACATGGCTGGTAATCACAATGCCTTTGCTAACCAAGACTTTGCCCTGTTGAAATGGCGCCATGCCCGAAAAGATGAGCTCAAGGGGGAGCACTATGGTGGAAATATACATCCATGGGACCTTATTAGCAGTGGACCCATCAGCGCCGAGTTGCTCGAAATGTACCAATGGTGGAAAAATCAATATGGGTTTGTCCTCAAAGAGATTGGCAGCCATATCTCCAAACACAATTACCTGCCCGCATTGTGGTGGTGGCTCGCCGAGCTGGATGCTCACCCTTAGCCTGTTGTTCGCGATCTGCTTGGCTCTGCTTTTGACGCGGCGGCAATCCCTGTGGTGCTCGAGACGCCGGCGGACTATGCACACTCACGCCAGTACATTGTCCACCCGCCTGGCGGAGGCGTCAACACCGACGTACTGGACAAGGCTCCTGAGCTGACGCGAGCATGATGGCGCGCTTTCGCACCCCAACCGGACTGGAGCCTGAGAATTCATTGCTCGAGATTAATTCCTCTGCCGTCATCCTTGAGCGGATCCGTCAAAAGATCGCAGAAGAAGCGGCCGCATTAGCCAGCAGTGCGCGCATGGTGCAGTTGATGCGGAGGAGACGTAAGTGAACGAATGAATACTGTTTTTTTTTTCACCCAACAAAAATCGAATAGAATCAACAACTCAGCCATTCCCTCGCCACCAAGGCCAGCCGCTGTCCGCCAATGGCGCTGTCGCATGCGATTACGAGCGGATCGGCCACATCCAGCGGTGCTGGCAGCGCAACACCTGCGCTGTTGATGCTGTTTCGTCGTTTCTGAGTCTTATCCGCGATCTGCAACACCACCTGGTGCAACTCCCGGATCCCCGGCCACCCGAACGCAAACCCAAATTCCCCTGCGACTTTTGCCAGCTGCACGACCTGATGCGACATGCCCTCGACCAGCAGCGCGCGCACGTGGCACGGCGGGAGCACGCGCTGCGTGAAGTTGAGCGCGAGGACCGCGAGATCGGGCGGGAACGTCAGCAGCAGCATGTTCGAGTCAAACACCTGGCTCATGGACGTGGCCCCGAGCTGCATCCGAAATGTGCTGCGTATGGCAAGAGCGGTACGGACCGCGGGTAAGGCCAGGTCCTGGGCGGTAAGGGAGGTCAGGAGCGTGTGAGTTCCGATGCGTGACGCGGCCGAGTGAATGGTGACGAGAACGAGCATGGGCAGGAATTCGTTGCGGCGCGTTGAGGATTGGGGGCCTTCGCGGGCGCACATTTGCGCCAGCGGGAGCACGAGCCTGGCGAATGCGGGAAAGTCGCTCTGTCCGTCAATTTTTTTTTTTTTTTTTGCGTCAAAAAATGAAAATAAGGCAGGCATGAGAAAAATGAGAGAAAAATACCTTGGAAAGCGTCAATTCCGCCGCCAGCTCCACCGCCCGCAACGCGAGCAGATCCGCATCCAACCCAGCGGCTCTCAGATCCTTGGACGCCTTGTACAGCTGGTGGAGCGTGGGCAAGTACCGGCACTTTCCACTCATGACCTGCGATTTGATGCGGTAGAGAAGCGCGCCAACTTGCTGCTTGGTCGCGATCTGGTTATCGTCGTCGATGGGGTCCCAGAGCCGGCGCCGGTCACTGGCCAGGTCCTGGCCGCGGCGCATGACCGCACGCATCACCACCGGCATGGATCGAGAGGCAGGGCGGGCAAAGCTGGCCAAAACATGGCGGCGGCCGGTGGTGGGCATGGGTGGTGGTGGTTCTGGGACATCCAGCGCCCAGTGACTGCGATCCGAGGTGTCGCGCAAGGGTACCGAGTCCGGGTGCCTGTTGCCACCGTTATTGCGCTGTCCCTGTCCATGATGCTGCTGCTGCTGCTGTTGCTGTTGCTTCCGCCGCGGGTCCGTGGGTTCCATACCATTCACAATCATCGGAGACGGTCCAGCCGGCGATGGGGACACGACAACGGTTGCTGTTGCTGTGCTCGGTGATACATCGACCATCGTGCTGGCCGATTGCTCGCTCGCATTTACATTCACGAGGGGAGCCAATTCGGTGGCGACCATATCCAGGAACGAGGTGGGGGTGTGCGCGAGCCAAGAGCCGTCGGTCGAGGTGCCAATGGCATCAAGGAGCTTGCCAATAAACTCCTCGAGCACTGGGTAATTTCGGGCGGCCGCCAGGTGTTGGACCGAGTGCTGGAAGGCGCTGCATACACTTACTTTGGGTATTTAAGCATATCTTTATCAGTAACAGGCCCGTCTCGTACATGAAGGTGGGGTTGCTGGCATTCGCATTCGCATTGCTGGCGGTTGGCCGCGGATCAGTCATCGTCGTTTTCCTTTCCTGTCAGCGATTAGAGCAGCTCTTTGATCCTTTGATTATTTGAAAAAGAGAAAAAAAATCAACACAACAACAATGGCGACCACCCCCCTCGACCCGCTGCTCCTGGACGCGTCCGCGTACGCGCACGCCGACCTCCTGGCCACCGCCTACTATTGGGAAGTGCTTCAGGCCGTCATGGTGACCACCAACCCCACCACGTCGAACGAATCGTCCCTGCCCGAGAAGCTCGCCGCCCTCGCCGCGTCCCTGTCCGCTCGCGACACGCTGGCGCTGGTGGCCGCGTCGCTGCTCTTGTTTTTGCAGCTCAACACCACCGGTCCCGCCGCGGCTCTGCCCACTGACGACGAGATTGTCCGTGACTGTGCTATTCTCGGCCCCGACCACCACGCGGCCGCCCTGGACTACTTGTCGGCTGACGGCGAGCCCGCGTACCATTTAGCGCGTCGTCCGGCTCTGTTGGCGTTGGCGGTGGCTTTAACCACGACTGAAAATACTGAATCGCCGCTCCTGGCCTGGTGGCACGCGCGCGCACAGCGGGTGCGCATGACGCTGCTGGATGCGGTGGCGCCGTCGTTGCGCGAGTCGGCGCTGTCTGCGCTTGCCCGCGCCGAATCCTTGGCGACCACCACCCCCAAATCGCGCGATCTGGCGGCCGTGTGGCACCTGGAACGCGCTGCGATCGTGCTGGGCGCCAACGACCTGGACCAGGCGCTTGCGCTCGCCGACCTGGACGCTGCGCGGACCGTCACGGGCCTGGAGGTGGAGGTCACGGGCGTGCTCGGGAAACGCACCAAGTTCCAGGAGACCAGTCTCACGCAGCTGGTGGTGATGGCCGAGTCGCGGTCGGAGCCCTTGGAGGCGGTGGAGGACGCGCGCGTGGATACGCTGCTGCTCAACGACGACACGATCTTGGAGAAACCCGCGCTCGAGGGCGACACGCACCGGGCGACTGTCAACTTGCGCATCATTGACCAGTGTCTGCTTCTGGGTTACTTGTATGTCGTTGCTTCATTTATTCTGCAAGGACAACGACACTAACATATGGTTACAAAAAGCCAACACCTCAAAAACACTAATCCGGCCAACAACGAAATGACCGACGAGCAGATGATGCCGTACATCCGTCGCGTGCTCGAGAACCCCAACAACTGGACGGTCCACTCGGTGGCGCTGCTGCAGCGGTCGCGGCTGGAGGCCAAGCGGTCGCGCACGGTCGAGCGTGGGGCGCTGCAGATGCAGACGCTGGTGGACCAGATTGACGCCGTGACGCTGGACACGGACGCGCCCGCGCACCAGCGACTGCGCTGGATCTTTGCGGTGGATGTCCCCCCGCGGTGGGCGCTCGAGCGCGAGGTGGCCGACGCGTGGCTGGCGTTGGGGATGGCCCGCACCGCGCTCGACATGTACGAGCGGCTGGAAATGTGGGACAAGGCCGTGGTCTGCCACATGCTCACCGAGCGCGCCGACAAGGCCGAGGAGTTGGTGGTCAAGCAGCTCAAGACTGCTCCCCAAAGTCCCAAGTTGCTGGCGCTGCTGGGCGATATTCGCGGCGACCCGTCGTTCTACACCGACGCGTGGGCCGCGTCGGGCAACCGGTACGCGCGCGCGCAGCGGTCGCTCGGGTCGTACCACTTCAAGCGCGGGTCGTACCCGGAGGCGGTGGCGGCCTACCAGCTGGCGCTGGCAATCAACCCGATGTTTGAGGACGCGTGGTTCGTGTACGGGTGCGCTGCGCTGCACACCAGCCAGTGGGAGGTGGCGGCCACGGCCTTCTCGCGGTGCACCGCCATGGACCTGACCAATGGCGAGGCGTGGAACAACCTGGCGTCGGTGTACGTGCGCATGGGCAAGAAGGAGCAGGCGTACAGCGCACTGATGCAGGGGGTCAAGCACAAACACGACTCGTGGCGCATGTGGACCAACGCGATGGCGATTGCCGCCGACCTGGGGAAACTCGACGAGGCGTTGCTGGCGCTGTCGCGGGTGGTGGCGATCCGCGCCGCCCACGCATCGGCCGACGTGCGCGCGGGCGCCGTCGACGTCGAAATGCTCAACCGGCTCGTGACGTTATTCCTGATCCTGCATCTGGAAAAACCGATTCCGGACCGCATCGTCCGTGTGGCCCACGTGGTCACCCAGTGCACCAACGCGGCGCCCGCGTCGCACGACGTGTGGATGGCCGCCGCGCAGTTCCACACCAAGCGCCGCGACTACCGGCGGGCGCTGGATGCGCACGTACGTGCGTTCCGGTGTGTCGCGCGCGAGTCTTATGAGGACGAGGCGCAGGTGCGCGCAGTGGTGGACGCGGCGTCCGAGCTGTGCGACGCGTACTTTAACTTTGGCGACCAGCGCATGGGCCGCGCTGATATCGACGACGAGGTCGCTGAGCCCACATCCCGCGAGGTCGCATGCGAGGACTGGGCGTACCAGGCCAAGCTGGTGGTGCGAGGGCTGTTGGGTCGCGTCAAGGTACTTTCTTGTCTCCTTTTTTTTTGGTTTGATCGGATGGCACTAACAAAACAAAACGACAACAGGACTTTGAGGACACTCCGCCGCACGACAGTCTCCGCGAGCTCTTTGAAAAGGTCAAGGAATGGTCGCGCTAAACGCATTTGCGAGGCAAATACAATAGAATAGTAATAATTAAAAGAAATCAACTCACAAACGACGGGCCTTGCGTGGGCGGCACCCGCCATGCGCGATCGGCGTCACGTCCTGGACCATGACCACGGGCCACCCGTTGGCTTGCACGCACTTCCACGCCGCGTCGCGTCCGGGCCCAAACCCTTTGAACTTGAGGTGCAGCGCAAACGACCGGGCGGTATCCCCGACCTTGGCCTCGAACTTGTCGAGCGCCTGCTTGGTGGCCTGGTACGCGGGCTCGTACCCGGCGCGGTTGGCCTTCTTGAACCCGGCGGTTCCGCCCGAGCACACGGCCACCGCGTTGCCCGAGGGAGTGGTCACGGTGATGGTGGTGTTGTTGAAGCTGGCTCCCACGTGCACAATGTACGGCTCCGGGACCGGCATTTGGTGGCTGCCGGCGCCGCCGTACGCGTTGCCACCGGCACGGCCCATGGCAAACGTGGCTGTCGCGTTGGTGTCAAAGTGCTGGCCGATGCTGCTTCCGTAGCTCCCGCGCGGGACGTACGACGATGTAACGGGTGCTGCTGGTGCGGCGGTCGTTTCTGCCGAGGCGGACGGAGAGGCAGCAGGAGCAGCGGGCGCAGGAGTATCAGAAGACGATGCTGAGGGTGTCGAAAAGAGACCCTGGCCAGTGCCGGCGACGGACGAGGCGTTTGGCGCCGAGGAATACGCGCGAGGCACGACGGTGGTTGTCGCCACCAGCTTCATTGCCGCGGGCACGCGTGGGGCGGCGGTTCGGACCAGCGCGAGAAAGGCCATTGTTGATTGAAATTTTCCACAATTTGAAGAGTGTTGATCTACCTCTTCTCGCGCAACACAATTTGACCAAATAAAACATATATGAAGACCTTGACACGTAAAGAAGAAGAGGCAGTGCTGCGGGAGGTCAAGAAAGAGGCCCTGGTCAAGTGCGAGGATTTCGTCAAGGGTCCGTACCAATTTTTTTTTCATTCATTGATAGAAACCTCGTGGACTCAATCAGAACGTGGACAGCCTACACCGAGTGCTGCACTGGACGGTACATTTCCGTGGTATGGAAGTGCCGGTCACACCTCACGGCCATGAACGACTGCCTCTTGCCGCTGTACGTCCTTTCCTACTTTTTTGAATACGGAATGCAACTCAAAATGCCATAAATCAGCACGACCGAGGCACAAAAGGACGCCAAGCGCCGCGAGTACCTTGCCAAAAAAGAATAAAAAAGTTCATTTCAGTAAAACACGCGCACCATAATGTTCTCCTCCAGCTTGGAAATGCCCTCGTGGATCGACCGCAGCTCGTCCTCCAGCCGGCCCTGATCGAGCGTCACGTCGGCAACCATGTACGCCACCTCGCCGTTGGAATCGGACGCCTGCCGCTCAATGTTGAACGCCGACAGCAGCATGTTGATCTTGCGCAGCACTCCCGGCACGTTGCGGTGGATGTTGACGAGGCGAATGGTCATGGGGTTGGCCACCAGCGGCTTCAGGGACAGGTTGGGCAGGTTGACGGACCCAGCCGACGCGCCCTCGGTCACGTACGCCAGCACCGCGCGCGACACCTCGAGCCCGATCGCGCGCTGCGCCTCTTCGGTGGACCCGCCAATGTGCGGCGACAGAATGGTGTTGGGGCACCCGCACAGTGCCGACTGGAACGACCCGACGCCGTTGGCCGCGGGCTCTACCGGGTACACGTCCACCGCGCACCCGGCAATGTGGCCCGACCGCAGTGCGGCCGCCAGCGCCTCAATGTCCACCACGGTCCCGCGCGACGCGTTGATCAGGTACGCGCCCTTTTTCATGGCCGCCAGCTCGCGCGCCGTGATCATGTTCTTGGTGTCGACGGTCTCGGGCACGTGCAGCGTCACAAAGTCGGCGCACCCGAGTAGCTCGTCGAGCGACCGCAGCTGGCGGGCCGACCCGAGGGGCATGATCTGGAGCACGTCGTGGTACCTTTAGGCGTGATGATGTCAGTAAAAGAAACCTTAAAGAAAAAAGGTTGAAAATGGCAAAAACATACACAACGCGGATCCCGAGGGCCTCCGACAGCACCGACAGCTGCGACCCAATGTGACCGTACCCGACGATCCCGAGAGTCTTGCCGCGCACCTCATAGCACCCGGCCGAGACCTTGTTCCAGTTGCCGGCGTGCATCTCCTTGTTGCGATCGCCGAGCTGCCGCGACAGGTTGACAATGTTGGCGATCGTGAGCTCGGCGACCGACCGGGAGTTGGCGTAGGGCGAGTTGAACACGGCCACGCCGCGCTTGGACGCCGCCTCCAAGTCCACCTGGTTGGTGCCGATGCAGAAGCACCCGATCGCCAGCAGCCGGGGTGCCGCCGCCAGCACCCGCGCCGTGACTTTGGTCTTGGACCGGATCCCGAGGAACGACACGTCGCCGATACGCGCCAGCAGCGTCTCCTCCGACATGGCGCCCTTCACCGTCTCCACCTGGTACCCGGCGGCCTCCAGCGCCGCGACCGCGACCGGGTGCACGTTTTCCAGCAACAGGCACTTGACCTGCGTGGTGTCGAACCGGTGCCACTGCCGGCCGTACGAGGTCGGGTGCGACATGGCCGCCGACGTCGGGAACGTCGGGCGCGTGGGCGACCCGAGCGTCGCTGCCGGGGAAAACATGGACTGCATGGCAGCGGCGGGAACCGCGGTGGCGTCCGTGTCAACGTCGATGGGAGTACCCGACGCGCGACGCGAGAGAATGTGCTCTGCGGCGGCGTCGGCGACCGTGGAGGCGGGGGTTGCTGAGTTAGTTGAGGCCATTATGAATTGCTGCAGAGTTAAAGTGCGTGTGAAAAATAAAGTCAAAGGGAAATGGGCGTTCAAGTCCTTTTGAATGAACGAAGGAGCGAGCGACGACGGCGAGCGCCGGCAACCGGGCACGGCCATTAGCGTTGCTGCTGATACGGTCGCGTGAATTGATTGCGGGCGACCAGCAATTGCTCCATCGCTTGACTCCCGTTGGCATTTAAGCGGTGGCGTACCTTTCGCTACCTTCCGTTAATCTCCGGTATTCTTGGATCCAGTTTTCTCGCTGTGGAACCATCGGTGTAAATACACTGATCCTGCCAGAGTACACTGCAGTGCTCCATTGAAGATCCCCTTGGAGTTCCCCTTGGAGTTCTTGTAAAATGATCGTCCGCGTCATGGAAAGGACCAAATTTGGCTGCCTCGTTGGTCCCGCCTATTTGCCAGGCGATCGCTGCGTGCGTGGCCAGCAAGCATCTTCGTCGCCGCGAACGACAGGGCAGGATCGACCGTTCGCTTGTTGGATCCGCGGCGCCTGTGACGATCATGGCGTCACATGTGGTGGAACGTGGTGGAATGTTGGCCATGGTCACCTGACCATCGAAGGCGATGGAAGAGGGGGACCATGGCGGGTATAAAGGGACACTCGCGGCCAGTGCCGCGTCCTGGGCTCTGGGTCGCGAGTCATTTACATTGACTAGAATACAAGTTGTATTAAACCAGAAATCTCCTAGTCTTTCCCACCGACCCAGATCGCAGTGCCTCTCTGAACAGCGAACGTCACAGCGCCATTTGATTCTCTTTCAAGAATCCAAATCATCAACAAACACACCTTCGCAACGTGGTGGCCACCGGGGCAGCGCCCCGCGAGTCCGCTCAGGGATACCTGCCCGCCGAGCAGCTGTTTTGCATTATTGTGGTCGGTGCTGCCAAGCCCGAAAGTGGCGTGGCTCTCGCCGAGTGCCTTTGATATATTATCAACAACGCGACCATCGTATTCCGGCCTCCCCTCTGCCCCTCAACCGTCCGCACTCCGGACGTTACACATTATCCTCTTTCTGCGACGCTTGGCTTCACAAGAGCGCGGTGAGCATGTGGCTGGGTGTTTTCGGGGACTCACGACCTAGAGTCCCCGGACCTACCTCGAACCCGGCACTGCCCTGCCTTTCCCCCCGTACCCCGAGTGTGACATCTGACTTGCGACCTTGCAGAGCAGTGTCCCCAGTATCCCCCAGACCCTTGTTTACATCAACCATGACCACCCCGACTCCCCGCCCCAAAGACCCTCGTACCTTTGACCCGTTGGTCAAGGAATACCCCGCGTTCGCGTTCGCGGCCGACGTCCGTCGCTACTTCCGCCTTGTCAAGGTGGAGGGCGAGACCGAAAAGATGTTGTTCACTTCCATGTGGATGACGCACGCCGCCGCCGAGTGGGCCGACGCGTACGTCCACGCTGTGGACGCTGTCGACGACGCCAATGAACGGCCTAAGTTCACCGACTTCCTGGACGCGCTGTGCGCGCGGTTCGAGCCGCCGGTGTCGAAGGTCCAGCTGCTGACGGACCTCGACAGCACCCGCCAGCGGGCTAAGGAGCCCGTGAGCGAGTACGCGACTCGCCTTGGCCATGCCGTGGCCCTGGTCAACCGCCACGCCAAGTCGGGCGCGGCCATCGGCGACGCCGAGCACGCGCGCCGGTTCGTGGCTGGGCTCACCCCCGCGGTGCGCAACACCTTCGGTTTGCGCCATACCGACGACCTGTTGCTGGCCGAGGCCATCGAGCTGGCCGTCAAGTGCGAGGCGCACGGCGCATACTTTGTGCTGGCGCCGCCGGCGCCAGCCCCAGTTGCCGAGGACCCCCTTGCGCGTATGGACGTGGACTCGGTGATTTCCCGGGCCGTGGCAGCGCTGTCGCAGATGTACGGCAACCAGCGTGCGCGCCGGGTGCCGTTGACCGAGGAAGAGCGCCGTGAGTGCATCAAGAACGGCTGGTTGTGACGATCGCCGGATCGCACATTGTTCTGTCATGCTCGTTGTCCCCGTGACAAGTTGTACAAATATATAAAGGAGACCTCGCGACCAGTACCACCCAGCCTGGTACTCTGTCGCGAGTCATCTATTCATACTCCAATTGTTCGATCGCCTTCTCCCTCTCGTCCCTCGTCTGCAGAGCCCTGGATCACAGTCGTTACACTGGTGCTTCAAGTGCCGCAGTCCCAACCACTTGTCGCCCAACTTCCCCGAGCGCAAGCGCAAGCAACGTGTTGTCGGCGCTGCGGCCGTCAACAAATCGGGAGCGAGCAGCGTGCTGCCACCGCCGAGTACGCAACCATGCCGGTGATCAAACCGACGGCCGAGGCGCTGATGCGTCTCGCAACACTGGCCCGCCGCATTTCGGACGACGACGAGATGCGCACCTCGCACCTGCTCGGTAAGCTCCCGCCAGTCCTTGTCAAGGCGACTGTCGACCTGCCTGCGGACACCACCTTCGATGTGATGGTCCAGCACCTGTCCCGCCGCATCTTGGTGGAGTTTTCCACTGCCATGCCCATGCCGATGTCGGCGCCGCCTGCCTTCTCCGCGCCGCCTGCCAACCCGAATGCCATGGACATTGGTGCGTTGCGCGCCCAACCCGAGCTGGACCAGCGTCTTCGCGCCCTGTACGCGATGTGCGTGAAACAGAAGCTGTGCCGCGGGTGCCTGCAACCGTGGACCGCGCGCCTGCCGGCGGCCGAGTGTGCCCGCCACTACACGGGCCTGCAATCGCGGTCGGGTTTTCCAGGACAGCGCTAGGTCGCCGGGTGACCAGCGCTGGGAAATCACAGCATCCCGTTTTGGCTGGAGCTGTGGATCGCGAGCCGTCTGTTGTTGGCAAGATTACAACTCGTCTTCACCGTACCGCGACCATATCCACTCGCGCGTTACGCCGCCCCTGCGATCCCCTGCAGGATGACGGTCCCGCTTAAATCAATATACTCTTCATTTATACGAGTCGCATTTCTGATTGAGAACTTGACGGCTGCGCACTGAACAGAGTTGAGGTGCTGGAATTCAGTGATGGAAGCGATGTGGAACAAAACGTCCGTTTTATCGCCAACGGAATTCTTCAGTCCTTGTTT
>MU625109.1:0-11588 GCA_025349905.2 Blastocladiella britannica
GTACCTTGACATTTTGATCTACCCAAAAACTAGATCACAACTCACACAACAACTACCAACAGAGGAAGCACAGACGTCGCTCGACTTTTGAAAATACATGAAACTATTTTACCGAGTTGATAATGGCCGGCGCTTGAGCACCGCCAATGCCCGACCATAAAACGACAAGAGGGTATCATATCCGCGGCCGATCCACATGACGTCGGATCGCGTCGCTTGTGGAATCGCGTCCTGGTCCGCATCACACTGTTCGCCAAGCGGGCAGTATAGAGTTCCGGAGTCGCTGCTGGACGCGTATTGCACCAAAGACCTTTTTAGTTTCTCAGTATGAGTACAAGCCGGCACCACGATCAAATATAGGAATACATACACGCCATCCGCCGCCTCGTCCTTGGCCTGCGTATTTCGACTCCACTGCTTGGCCACATGCGGGCACAAGTGCACCAAATCCTTGAGTGGCGGGCGGTCCGGTGGGGCCACCAAGTCGTGAACCGAGACGTGGCCGCGGAAGTCCATGTTGAAATGAAGCGAGTAGCCGACGAGACATGCGGCCAAGCACCCGAACTGCTTGGCGTAAAGGTAAGCCGGGTACTTGACATTGGGCAAGCTTGCAAGGCTCAGTACGGGCCGGTCCCAGTCGAGTGGGACCCCATCTTCCTCTGGATCGACTTCGGGGAGCTCGCGCGCCTGCACCTGCCACGTCACATTGCTGCTGCTGCTACTGCCGCTGTTGCCGCCATTCGTTGCCGCAGACGCATAAGCATAGCGCACGCGCGTTGGTGGTAGCACCGTGGTGACGGCCGCACCGTTCGGGTCCAGAAGCGGGTCAAAAGTGGCCAGCGCATCGCCCGTGGGCCACGGTGGGGACGTCAGCGAAAACAGCTGCAGCCAGTCTGGCCGCGCGTACATCCGCTCCTGGGGCTTTGAGTTGTCGGGCGTGGCCGCTGTTGCTGCTGTTGCCAACAGTCCCGGGCGGTACCAAGGCCGCCAGATCGCGAGCCCGACCTCGCCCGTATCGGTGATAGGCCGCGCAACGTATTGTCGGTTCCCCGTGGCCAAATCCCAGATCGAGATCCCAGTCTTGGCGTCGCTCGTCAGCACTACCCTCGGGAAGTCCGGGTCGTAGTGGATGAAGGTGATGATTTCGACGTTGGTGGTCCAGCCCTTTCGCGGCACTAGCGTGTCGCGCGCCAAGTGCTGCACGGTAATGTATTGCC
Organism: Blastocladiella britannica; assembly: GCA_025349905.2. Classification (NCBI taxonomy): domain Eukaryota; kingdom Fungi; phylum Blastocladiomycota; class Blastocladiomycetes; order Blastocladiales; family Blastocladiaceae; genus Blastocladiella; species Blastocladiella britannica. Next base: position 1,218 of record MU625109.1, read on the forward strand.
GCGACGGCGACGCGTAGACGAGGAGAAGCTCGTCTTCGTGGGTCGGCGACGGGTACATGAACAGGGCTGATTGGGCGTTTTTTTAGTCATTGCTCGGACTATCGCCGCGAAAAAAGAAATAAAAAGAAATGAAAGGACGCACAAGACATGTCGGCATGAAACCCGTGGTACTTGGAGCACCGGCCCACCTCGGCCACCGTCCGCTTCTCGCCGATCATGTGCCAGGACACGTGCGCGCGGCCCAGCACCGTGATATCGGCCACTGCAATGCGGTTCGCCGCCGTGTCAACGGCGAGCAACCGCAGTCGGCGGCCGCGGCCAAATGCAAATCCAAACGCCGCATCCAGGAGGTCGGCTGGGTCGTCACCTTCCTGCTGCTCGTTGGCCATTGCTGCACCATTATTGCCATCACCATTGACTGCCACGAAAGCGTTGTCGTCACCATTCTCCGCGGTTTCAGCGGCGGCACCACCAGGTACTTGCGCGTTCATCACAGGCTGGACCGCGGCAGGGAGCAGGTCAGGAAACATGCCCTCTTCCAGGATCGTGGTCGATAGCCGCTGCATGGTCCCCAAGTCAATGACATGCACCGCGTAGTAATGGACCGTGTCCATGTGAAAGTGATGGTGATGGTGGTGGTGGTGGTGATCTTCGTCATCGTCATGTTCGTCGTCGTCGCTGTCGCCCTCCGAGAATGGGTCGTCGGAATCGGTCGTGGGCTCGTCCGTGTACTCTTCGTCACCATCGTCAGTGACGGGTGTTGGTTCTGCTTCACTACTACCACCAGCAGTAACGACAACAGCAGGAGCAGTAGGACCAGTGGCGGACAGCGGTACGGTTGGATTCGACGACGACGAAGGGGGAAATGGACCATGGTGATCGGGGCAGCGGAACTGCACATGCTCGGCGCTGGCAAGCATTGCGGCGGGGCAATGGTGCTCGGTCAAGTACGCCACGACGCCGTGCTCCAGGATTCGATCGCCTTCTGCAGTGTTGGCAGCGGTAGAGACGGCAGGCACCTCATGCACCACGTCGCGAATGCCGATAAAGTGGCCGGGCAGAAGCGCGCCGCCCAAGTGCAATAGCGCGTGCAAGTCGTACTCGCGTCGGCGGTCGGGAGGCCGCGCAGTGTCGCCATCTTCCACAACGTCCTGAATGCCATTCCCATTACCGCGAGACGCCCAGGTGCGCGTGTACAAAAAGTAATCGTGGGCCAAGTCTCGCCACCGGCCCGGCGCGGACGCATCGCCCTGCCGGAACGCGGGCTGGTCGTGGTCGCGGTTGCGCGCCAGAGATCCATTGGCAATCAGAAAATAGGCGCGCCAGCCAGTCGAGTCCACCACGCTGTTTTTTTATGAAGGCGGTCACAGGCACAGCGACGTTTGTCAGTATACGAGGTACTCTTACACGATCTTCATAGAGAATTAACGGACGTGTAAAACTCGCGGTTGACGCGGGCCAGCTGTGCCAGCCGCCGCGGCGAGCGTAGTGTGTCGGCCGCAACAAATTCCGTGACGCGCACCAGGATTTCGGTCGGCAGCTCGGACAACATTGCATTGATTTTCAATTTTCAAAAATCAAAGAAAAGCTCATCATCAAACACGGCCAACACGGACCCCGACTGCGCGTGCGTGCGCGTCCAGCCCTTCCACCTTGGCCAGCGTCATGACGCACTCAGCCAGCCGCTCCAACCCGTCGCGCGTAATCTCCTGCGCGGTCATGTGCTTGAAGAAGGTAGCCATCGACACCCCGGAGTACATGCGCGCGTACCCGTAGCACGGCAGCGTGTGGTTGGTTCCCGACGCGTAGTCGCCGCACGACTCGGGCGTGTACGGCCCCACAAACACCGATCCGGCGTGCGTCACGCAGTCTACGAGCGACCGGGCCACCTCCATGTCGGTCAAGTTGAGGATCAGGTGCTCGGGCGCGTACGCGTTCGAGAATGCCACGGCGGCGTCCAAATTCGACACCCGCACAATCAGGGACTTGGCCAGACATTGTGCGACAATCGCGTGGCGGGGCAGGGCTGCGGCCTGGCGCGCGACCTCGGCCTCGACCCGCGCCATCGCCGCGTCGTCCATGGCCACGCCAACCAGTACCACTTGCGAGTCGGGCCCGTGCTCGGCCTGCGACAACAAGTCGGCGGCCACAAACGCCGGGTTCGACTGGGAGTCGGCAATCACCAGCACTTCCGACGGGCCGGCGGGCATGTCCACGGCGACCATGGCGCGGGTATCGGTCGAGCACAGCATCTTGGCCGCGGTCACAAACTGGTTACCCGGTCCACAGATCTTGTCGACCTTGGTGATAGTAGCGGTCCCGTACGCCATCGCGGCCACCGCCTGTGCGCCGCCCGCACGCACCACCTGCGCGGCGCCAATCTTGTCGGCCACGTACAGCACCTCGGGTGCGACCGATCCGTCGGGCCGCGGCGGCGTCGCCACCACAATTGTCTTGCACCCGGCCACGGCCGCAGGGACGCCCAGCATCAGCGTCGACGACGGCAGCACCGCGGTCCCACCGGGGACGTATAGGCCGACCGACTCAATTGCGCGCGCGTGGCGGGAGCACACGACCCCCGGCATCGTCTCGACCACCAACGGTTCCAGGTTTAGCTGCGCGCGGTGGAACTTTTCCACGTTGGCCATGGCGGTGTCAATGGCCTTCTTGACCTTAGGGTCGAGCGACTCGGGCTTGTAGTGCTGCGCAAACGGAGGCAGGAGCACAAGTGAGTCGAGGTCGGCCCGATCAAACTTTTTGGTGTACTCGAGCACCGCCGCATCGCCGCGGTCGCGCACTGCCGCCACGATCGGGGCCACAATCGATGAGATCCGGTCCGAGTCGAGAATCGGCCGCTTGAGCAGCGTCGCGTACTCGGCGGATGCCGGCGCAATATCGTCCAGGTCGTACGTGTTCATCTTGTACAGCGGCTTGTCGGAGGGAGCAACAACAGGCGCAGGGGTCGGAGCAGGAGCAGGAGTCGGTGGGGCCTCGACGTACTGCGGCTTGGCGTCGCCCTTGCGTCGGGTGATTTTGCGCGCCCGCGCGTCCAGCATCGCCTCAATATCGGCCAGGGACGCGCCCATGGCCGTGGCCTTGGCCAGCGCGAAATAAATCACGTCGGCAGCTTCGGCGGCTGCGTCGGCCTTGTTGTCGGTGGCAGCGAGCTCGTGCGCCTCCTCCACGAGCTTGGCCTTGAGCAGCGCCGCATCGCCAAACAGACGGGCCGTGTAGCTTCCGGCAGGTGCGCTGGCTTTACGGTGGGCCAGGGTGCGTGCAAGCGCAGCAATGCCGCCGCCCGGAGAAGCCACAGTATCGTTAGCGGCAGCGTCAAACGGCGCCGCGTCAAAGCACGACCAGGCTCCCGTGTGGCAGAACCCGGACCCTTCCTGCTCGACCACAAACTGCAGTGCATCGGCGTCGCAGTCGGCGTTGATGCGCACCAGCTGCTGAACCGACCCGGACGTGGCGCCCTTGTACCAGAGGCTGCGACGTGACCGCGAGTAATACACGCCGGTCCCTTCGCGCATGGCCGCGGCAAGCGACGCGCGCGACGAGTACACGAGCCCAAGTGCGGCGCCACCGGCGGCTGACACTACTAGCGTCGGGAACAGCGCGTCGTACCGGTCAGTGGTCAGGCCCGTGGCTACCGTGAACACGTCAATGGCCGCAATCGAGCCAGCGGGCACGGGAGTGACCAAATCGGCATCGGATGGGTACGTAATGCGGTCGGCGGGAACCGCGGCGCCGACACCGGCCACGCGTAGCAGTTCCAGCGGGCCGAGAAGCTGGGTGTCGCGTCCCAGGTTGCATAGCTGGAGGACCGCTGGGACGCCGAACGCGGCGGCCAGATCGCGCAGCGCGGGCTCGTCCAGGGTCGTGGCACTGCGGTCCGTGACCCGCAGCAGAATCGCCGAGACGCTTCCCTCCACCGCACCTGCCGCGGCAAGGTACTCGGCGCGCAAGTCGCAGTTGGTGACCGACGCGACCGTCAGAAGCGCGACCAGCCGCGCCGCGGGCAAACTATCCTTAGAAGCGGCAGCAGCGGAGATGTCCAGAATAGCCCGCTCGGCTCCACTGTCGAGCACCGCCAGCGCCGCGTCCGCGGTCGCGACCTCGACCCAGGTCCGGGCGCGAGCGGTGGGAGAAAGTTGCTGCGGCAGTGCTCCACCACCAAGCACCAGAACGCCGTGCGGCGCGTAGCGAGCGAGTTGCTCGAGGGCATAGGTGGCCTTGAGAACTGCGGTTGGGGCCGCGTCGGCCGGCAGCGTGACCGACGGGAGAATCATGGCGGTTGGGCCGCGTGATGTCTAGTATTACTCAGTCAATAGACTATTCTGGTTGCTGTCAAAAGATATCGACGGACCGTGGGGACATTGGCACCGGCGATCGCGGGCAAGGGAGCGAGATCAGGCAAGGAAGGGAGTTGCGGGAGGGTCGACATTATTTCGTTGGTTATATGAAGGTTATTGTGCTTGAGGAAAGAGATAAGAGTGAGGAAACGCGTGATACTTGAAGCCCAAGTCCAAGGTCGGTACCGGAACCGGCCAATTCCGTGCGTGTTAAAAATCACCACGTGAAGAATAGTAGTCATGATCGACCGCTGTTCCACCGCACCTTCTAGCGGTTTCAACCTGCGCGGATCGATCGGGCCGGCAGGTATTGGGTACCAAGAGCATTTGCACAATTACATTTTACTTTGGAGCCGATTTTTTGGCGTCGAGGCCCAGGATCCGCTTTCGAACCGCCTCGGGATCAAGCTTCAACTCCTCCTTGAGCATGGCCTTGGTCTCGTCGGCAATGTCCACCGCGCGCATCCCGTCAATCAGTGCCTGGCTCTCGGGATTGTGCTTGACCATGGAATGCAGGCAGAAAATGCCATACTCGCGAATAACTGTGTTTCATTTCGTGTTAAGCATGAACGCACGATGAAAAAGGTGAAGAAGAAAAAAACGTACATGGATGCATGTCGTCGTACGCGCACTGAGCGAGGACCAGCGGAACCGCACCCGCCTCTCGCGCAGCGTCTTGGAGTGCACGGTTCTCGGTGATCAGCTGCGCAAGTACCAGCAACACAAGCTTCTTGGTCCCAAATATGGAATCGCCTGACGTTGCATCAGTAGAAGGCGCCACCGCCGACTTGGCAGTCGTGCGCGGCTGGCTCGCATGGAGCCACGCCAGCATGGCCACCAGCGGCTCGACCAGTGACGCCGGTTGGCTGCCGGCAACCGTGATGGCGTCGAAAAAGTGCAGTTCCTCCAGCAAGAGCGACGCGGGCGGCATACTCAGTGATGCGCGCATCTCCTCGTCCTTTTCTTGTTCGCCCGCGTTAGCATCAGTCTTGGCTCCAATGGAGGAGGCAGCCACCACTTGCGCAACGTCTAAAGTCCACTGCTCGACCAGAAACGGGATCGCGCAGTCGGCAATCCCTGCGGGCCATTCAGAGCGAGTGGGCGAAAGAGACCCGGTGAGGTGCATGAGCAATTCGACACGAGGGAGCGGCGCCAGCGCGTGCCAGGCGGCGGGCAAGACGTTGTGCCGAGCCAGTGCGACTGCGACCGCTGCTGTTGCCGTCGCAATCTCGCCCGTGGCAAGCTCGGGCAATTCTCCCAACAGTACCGCCGTCAGGTCCGCTGGATCATCATCGGGCTGCTGCTCGGCAACCTCGTGGCTGCCCATGGTCGCGCCGCGCTCGGCGCATGCCAGCATCAAAATCCGCTCAAGCACCACTGCGCCCTCGGACGCGCGTTGTCCAGCGGAGACGGGCCGGAACGGCAGCAGTCTGTTGGCAAGGAGGACCATGGCCATCAGGATGGTGCGACGGCGGTCTGCCGTGGCCGGCTGCATGACCAGTACGTCCAGGACTAGATTTGCCAGCTTGCGAGAGGCACCAAACGTCGACGGCGCATCTTTAGCGAGGGTCGGGTATCCAGACGCCAAATTCGAGACCGCCTCCACGGCTGCCATAGTAATCGCGCGGTCCGAGGTGGATGCCAAGCATGCGAGCATGAATTTGCCAATGTCGGCCGTGGTGGCAATGCTTTCCTGCGCCTCGTGGACGTTGATACACGCGTTACGAATCGCGCGCAAGACGACCAAGGTGAGCTCGCGGTCGAGCAGAGGCGTTCCTTGGTCGACTATAATCAACAAGGCGACCCACAGGACCGGGGACAGGCGTCCGGTGTATTCCCTATCGGCATTATACCAGTGAATCGATAATCCCTTACTCGAAAATATTTAGATACAAAAGTTACCGGCATTCCTGGCTCTTTCCAAGGTCGCTGGCGATATCAATCAAGATTTCGCGGATTTCCTGCGTGTCTATTGGTGGAGGTGCATTGCAGGCCGTGACCAGGTCCTTGAGGTCGTCAATAAATTGCTCGAGTTGCTGCGTCATAATTTTTTCCATTGGGAAGAGCGCTGACCACGTGGGTCTGGCGCATGGGAAACCCACACAAATATTTTTTGTATTGTATCTCTTCCCCCTCATTCGCCACCCGCGAATTCCCAGTTTATAATACAATTCACAAATGGCTGGTAAAACTAATGCCCCACGTGCTCGCCGTGCCGCTGGAACCACTGGATCGTCGTTGCCCATCAAGCCGTCGCCGCTGGCCGCGTCGGCCCCTCCGGCCGTGTCTGAGATGAAGAGATCTCTCGTGATCCACGCTGACTCTGGCGCCAACTTTGATGATGGCGGTTCTTATTACTTTCCTTGATTTCTTTGCTGATGGATCCAAAAATATTGAAATTGAGGTGACCACAAACACAGAGAACACCGCTCAGGCGTCGTCGATGACAGCTAAAACCGCGGATCTGGTACGGTTTTTTCCATTTTGTATGTACAAAGTCGCAAAGTACTAAGCGATAAACAAAATAGGAGGAGAAACTCTCGGCGGCGCTCTTGCGGATCCAAGAATACGAGAACAAGGCCAACATAGACGTGATGGCCCTGGAGGCCGCGCGCCAGGACTTGGAGGCCTCCCGCCAGGATCTTGAGGCCACGCGCCAGGATCTGAGCACTGCTCGCGATACGGCGTTTAATCTTGCCATGGAGACCTCGCTCCTGAAGGAAGAGGCCTCGCTCATGAGGGAGCAGCTCGCTCAGATCCAGTTCGTCGACTTTATTTACTTTTTAAAAGCCAGAAAAACACTCAAGAGATACAACATGAATGTATAGACAACTTGCGGCCAAAATCGACGAGGCAAACGCCGAAGTCGCTGATCTGGAACTGCAACTTGCCTGTCACGTCCCGCTGCCAGTAGAGGAAAAGGAGTATCCAACGCCAAAGGTGGTAACAACGCGGCCGCAACCTCCGCCGCTGATCCTGACTCGCCCTCCCTCCATGACGGCACTCCCGCCGATGCCACTGACCCCACTGTCGCCGGGAATGACTCCGTTGTCGGCGGCGCCATTCTCGTCAGACAATGCGCCACCGGTGAGTGCGGGCACGGTTGCGGCGCTCATGATCCAGCTTCGGGAGCACCAGCAGCTGGTGGCTGAGCTGCAAATGCTGGTGCGCGATCTGGAGAAGCAGGTGTGCTTGGCGCGGCGGTCGGGCGAGGACGAGGCGCAATTGCACTTGGAATACGTCAAGAACGTGCTGGTCAAGTACTATTCGCCGGGCGAGGAGCAGTTCCGTGAGGTACGCGACCATTTTCATCTCGGAGCATGGACGATCGAACACTCACCCCAAACCAACGGAATAGCCCTTCTTTAACGTGATCTCGCACATTCTCAAGCTGGATCCGGATGAGCGAGCGCTCGTCAAGCGCGGGATGCAGGGCGAGCAGGCGGGGAAGGCCACGCAGCCGCCGTCGGGCAAGTGGTTCGGGCTGTTTTGATGTCCTCGTTTCTCTTCCTTTTATGCTCACCTCCAAATAAACAACCAAAAAAAAAATGAGTTCTGATCCTCTTGCTCCCAATGCCACGGCGCCGGCCATGCCGGCCGAGGCCACGCTCAATGCCGCGCCCACTCCCTTTGCCGACGCGACTCCGACGGTCCCGATCGCCACGCCCGTGTGCCTGATTGCGATCGACGGGTGGGGCATCAACCCGTCGGCCGACTCGCAGGGCGATGCGGTCCGTGACGCCGACACGCCCGTCATGGACGCGCTGCGTGAGCGCCACGCGTACACCACGCTGGCCGCGCACGGGCTGGCGGTCGGGCTGCCCGACGGGCTCATGGGCAACTCTGAGGTGGGCCACCTCAACATTGGCGCCGGCCGCGTCGTGTACCAGGACATTGTGCGCATTGATCTGTCGGTCGAGCGCGAGACCATTGGTGGGCTGCCCAACGTCAAGGCGGCGCTGGACCGCGCCAAGAACGGGTCGGGGCGGATCCACTTTGTTGGACTGGTACTTTAATTTATCTTTTGTGATTGCGATTGGCCATAATGGGGAGCTGGTATCCTCGGCCCAATCAAGATCGCTGCCATTTTAGAGTTTTTCAAGAACAGAACAGCGTACTGACATCCCAATGGGAATAAAAATAAAAGATCTCGGACGGCGGCGTGCACTCGCACCAGAACCACCTGTACGCGCTGCTCAAGGCCGCCAAGCGCGCCGGGATCCCACACGCTTACATTCACTTTATCGGCGACGGCCGCGACACGTCACCCAAATCGGCTGCCGGTTACCTGGCGCAGCTGCTGTCGTTTGTCAACGACTCGAACGACGGCTACGGCGAGCTGGCGACGATTGTTGGCCGCTACTACGCCATGGATCGCGACAAGCGGTGGGAACGTGTCCAGCAGGCGCTCGAGGGGTACCTACAGGCCAAGGGCGAGACGGTGGAGGGGGGCGCAGCTGGAGCGGTGGCGGCGATCGAAGCGCGGTACGCGGCCGGGCTCACGGACGAGTTCCTGACTCCGCTGATTGTCAATCCGGCAGGCACCTTCCAGAAGGGCGACACGGTGTTCACATTCAACTACCGGTCGGACCGCATGCGCCAGTTTGTGGCCTCGTTATCTAAGGGCTGCGGCGGGTTCTCGCCGCTGGCCACGGCGCTGCCGATCCCGGAGAACTTGCACATCACCACCATGACCCAGTACAAGGCTGACTTCCCGTTCCCCGTGGCTTTCCCGGCCCAGACCATGGACAACTGCCTGGCGGAGGTGTTGGCGGCCCACCACGTGCGCCAGTGCCACATTGCCGAGACCGAAAAGTACGCACACGTGACATTCTTCTTCAACGGCGGGTGCGAGAAGCAGTTTGTGGGCGAGGACCGGGTGCTGATCCCGTCGCCGCGCGTGGCCACCTACGACTTGCAGCCGGGGATGTCTGCGCACGCGGTCGGAGATGCTACCGCGAACGTGGTGGCGTCCAAGCAGTACCCGTTTGTGATGTGCAACTTTGCGCCGCCGGACATGGTCGGGCACACGGGCAAGCTGGCGCCGGCGGTACAGGCGGTGGCGGCCACCGACGCGGCGATTGGCGTGATTGCCCGGGCGTGCGCGGCCAACGGGTACGCGCTGATCATCACCGCCGACCACGGCAACGCCGAGAAGATGATTGACGAGACCACGGGCAACCCGCACACTGCGCACACCACTGCTCGCGTGCCGCTGTGTGTCATGACCCCGGCCAACCACGCGCCGATCCGGATCAAGACCGTGGAAGGGGGTAAGGCCGCGCTGTGCGATGTGGCGCCGACGGTGCTGCGCACCCTGGGTCTGCCGGTTCCGGCCGAGATGGACGGGCAGTCGCTGCTGATCGAGTAATCACTTTTTTTCCTTCCACGGCTGGGGAGAGTTGGAGTGCGGTTTCTGCTGGAAAAGGTGATCAAGGTGGGATTTTTATTGTGGAATCGGAAAAGTTTGGCGGATTCTGGGTGACGTTACAGTTTCCTGTGGAGAGTATCTTGCCTTGTTTATCCTGAAGCTTTTTGACGGTTTTCCGCCGAATATTGTTCCATTTCCATCCAAACCAGCTCCAAAATCCTGCCGAATCTGAATCCAATTCCCAAAAATCATGTATAATTTTTTCTTACATTCGCCTTTGCCCAAATACACACGTTCGATCGCATCCTAATCCTGCTCAAACTTGATCGAAGAGTAAAAGTAAAGGACGGTTCTTGAATGAATAATGTGGTTGGGGGCCAGTGGTCGAGCAGAGGGGAAAGAGGGCGATCGACTTGCATAAGAGGCAAGACCGGTTGGGCATGCTCAGAGAGTCCTGATGCTGCCATGGGAACGTTATACGAGATCAGCAGGCGATGAGAGAGAGTGATTCTAGATGCTCAACGAATGGATTGTGGGGTGGTCGCTCTCGTCGGTGATCATGGCGTCTGCTGGGTCCAGCGCTTTGTTGGCAGTAGTGTCGGCGAGCATGGGCATCCCACTCATTCTGTCACCATTGTCTTCTCGAGC
>MU625110.1:0-11575 GCA_025349905.2 Blastocladiella britannica
GGGGTAGTAAGCACCGCAGTCGCCCCATACCGCTACACAGCAGGAAAAAGATCATGGCACATACACGTACCCAACCGTGTCAGCAACCTCGTTCTGCGCGTCGCAGTACTCCAGGAAATGACCTGATGGGTACACCACTTGCTGCGCTGCCCCAGCGTTAACTGCAAGAGCCAGTGGTGGAACCGTGATGCTCTCGCCGTCGCTAACATCTCTGCCAAGGCCCACCGGGTCTTGCACAACAACCAAGTCGAGCTCCCGGCCTATAACCGTGCATGAGTAGATGACGGGAATAGTGGCCCAGACGGAGCCGAGTATCCGATTATTAGGGGTTTGTGCCCGGCTGAGTGTGGGAAAATATAAAGAGAAGCTTTGTATTTTTTTCAAACAAAACAGCTTCGGCTAGTCTCACCTGTCAAAATCCCCATACGCTCCTCAGAAAAGTGCGTCGAATCATTCCGTGTATTTTTTTTTTCAGTAAGCGCAACTCGCATGTACACGTGAGGCGGCCAAGAAGGCGGAGAAGTCGTTGGCGATGTTGCTCCTCCTGGGCGCGGCGGCCACGGCGGTCGGAGCCAAGTTCGCGGCGGCCGTGATGGCTGTGAGCGAGGCAGTGGCGTAGGTCTTTTTTCGTTTTTCCCCTCTCCTCAAGCATAATTATTAGCGTAATATGTTCCTCAGATAAGTGCGTCGAATCATCCCGTGGTAAACACGGTAAGCGCTTGACTCTTAGTTTTTTTTAAAGCATTTCTTCATTAGCTCGCAGAACATTACATAAAGTAGCAGGACTTGCCAAAAAGGACCGACCTATCCGTCAGAAGGAAGGCTGCAGAGTTTGTTCGCCACGGAATACAGTGTACGAGTGTGAATAATTGCAAATCATCATATGGATATCAACCTAACTAAATATCAGCACAGTAGAAAATCAAGAAGAGATGTCGCGTGGATCTGACGCTCAACCCGAGACAGAAAAGACAGCGGGCCGAGCTCTAAAGCCGCGCACAAAAGAAGCGCTCTTACGCGCGAGGAATCCAGCGGAAACTGATGGGGACAGTGGCGCTGACTTTTAGGCGCGTTCGGCAAAGGAAAAATCCATAGTATGAGGCGATTTTGCAGCTCCTTTTTATACAGCCCGTGACTGACACGTGGAGCGTTGCGCCTTTCGCCGCCTCTTTTTCACATCAAACGTCACATCAAAATCAATGGAAGCGCTCTCGTCCTTTGCAACCCTATCGCACAGCTGGCAGCACAGCGTCCAGCGCTTGGTGACGATCTTTGACCGCTTGAATGGTCGCACTGCACCCCACAATGACGATCGTCCACTACAATGGCAATCCCCTGATCAAGCCGAATTGTCCGGTGGTCCAGCACTCGTGAAGCGAGGTATTCTTTCCATTACTGATTATTTTTTCATAAATACTGATTATCTTCAAAGCGGGACCGTGCAATTCCGGCATTTCTCTGCCATTTACTGGAACCTTGGTCCGTCGAATCTTGAAAACACAAGCTGATCCAACTTAATCAATGGAATATATAAAACAGTATAACTGCAATGGGACCATCGAGACTGCCCAGTCCATGCGCGACCCGATCGAAAAGCGCACCGTCCTCACTCCTTGCAATGCGTGCACTCCCAGCAACACGGCTTGTCAGGCAAATTGCTGCCCGATCTTGACGACCAATGTACGTTCCTTCAGTTTATTTTAAGAGATCCTTGGCAAACAAATGGTATATACAGGCAACGTTCCACTGCTCTTGCCCGGTAGATCGCATTGGCCAGTTTTGCGAGACACCGCGGCCATACACATGCTCGCTGGTACCCTTGGATCCAGGTCTGGCATGCAATCAACTGTCAACGTCCCCACTGCCGGCGTCCGCAGCCTCGCTCCCATCTTGCCAGAATTCGGTCCGCTCGTACCCGGCCGTGGCCGGCGACACTGGCACTCTTTCACCGTTTCCGTACCGCCTGTCTTGCGCGTTCACGATTCGACCCAACATCAATTTGATGACCTATCCAGCACCAGCATCGTCCATCAGTCCCACTGTCCCCGTTCCTGGACCTGCCAACCTTGCATCGTGGCTCCGCATTGACGATACGTGGGCATGGTCGGCCGACGGCGGGCCATTTTCCCCGGCCATCAACCATCGCGTAGTGAACATGTACACGCTCTCGGACGCTTCCTTGTGGCAGAGCATTCCGGTGAGCCAGTTAGCACTTGCTGGGGTTGTGCCCGTCGTGGCCAATGTCAACTTGTCGCTTGCCGTGACGCAGACGCGAAAACTTATTATGAACGGCAAGTATTATTCCAAGCTCGTGTACCTTGCCGGCGGTCGATTATACGTGGAAGCAGGTACTCTCAACCTTTATATATATATTGAGTGGATCTAACAAAATGAATGACAGACTTGTCTCGATTGGGCATGACCGGCCTGACTGGGCCACTGGCGTCGACCCAAGGGTTTGTGGATTTCTCTGACTTGCCCAGCTGGCCCTTTCAATCCGTCCGCGACTCTGCGATCCTTGGCAAACAAGCAAGCGCTGCCCGAGCTGGGCAAACGGCTGGGCTCGTTGTGATGGGAGTGTTGTATGTTTTTTTTTCCCTTAACTTTCTCCTTTGTCTTATCACTGACATTGACCCCACAGGATCATCATTGGAGCCATTTTCCTGATCCGACGCGGTATGAAACCCAAGGCCAAGGCAGAATGAAAAGCTTTTTGCATTGAAAGAACTTGTTACACACGCCCACTCTTACACTCCCAGTAGTCGCCTCCAATTCGACGAGGCGGCAATTTTTTTTGTTGTTTTTGGGGTATTGCAGCGCCCAGGAAAACGTCAACGGGCGCAGGGGAAAAGATAGATCATCACTTGGAAGCCTTGGTCGGCTTCTTGTTGTTGTTGCTTGCAGAAACCGGGCGCTTCTGCAACTGCTGCGGCTGCTGCTGCTGCTTGGCCTGGTGCTTGGGGTTACGCGACGGGCCAGCAAGCATCTTGCGCTTGAGAACTAGGGCCGACGCAAGCGATCCGACTTCGAGCTGCATCCAGGTCGGGACGCGCGACGCGTCAAAGATCCATGCGCCCGACAGGAACCCGGTGTCGGCGTGCTCCTTGACCGATCCCTTGACAATGCGGTACACGAAGCCGGTGACCGACCGAATCTTGTGCTGGTTCTGGATCTTTTGCATCTGCTGCTTCATCAGCTGGTGCTTGGACGGAGTCTGGGCAGTAGCCTGAGTGGTGGCCTGGCCGGTGGCCTGGCGCGAGCGCGACGACGACGGGTACCACGCGGCACGCTGGGAACTCGGGGCCGAGGGAAGCTGAGCGGCCATCCACAGCGGGACGCGCTGGGAGTCAAACATCCACGCGCCGGACAGGAACGCGTCGTCCGGGTGCTCCTTGACGGGCGTCGGGCGGTACACTTGCGCGTTCTTGTTAAACTGCTGCGGCTGCTTCATCTGAATCGACTGCTGCTGCTGGAGCTGCTTGGGAGCAGCCATGGGGAGCGCCGGTGCGTGCAACCGCCACGTCGGGGAAACGGCGATGGCGGTAAGACGGGGCGACAACGACTCGTTCTCGAGGGGAGCCGGGAGCTTGGGAGCGCGACGGGCTTTGCTGTTGTGGGTGGGAGACAGCGGGGATCCGGCATTGCGCTTGTGCGGGGGAACGTACTTGCCGCCAGCTTCTTGCTGCTGCTTGACGACGGGAAGTCCGGGCGACGTGGTGGACGTCGGGGACATGCCGAGTTTAATGGCGAGACCAGTGGCCGTCCGAGGAGCGGGGATTGGCAGAGCTGCGTGGAGGGAGATTTGGCGAACCATGATTGATTGCAAGCGTGTTTTGGAGGTAAAGATTGGGAAGATGGGTTGGAAACAAGCGAGTAAAAGCTAACTGCGACAAAGATCCTAGGCAAAGAGGAAAAGGATTCGAGGTCGGCGACGTGGTATTTATAGGGTGGTCAGCTTCATTTTGGATTATGAATAGTGTTAAAGTGCTGGTCCCCTCGTATTTCATTTAGTTTTTTTTTTTGCTGTTCATTTTCGAAAATGAACGATCGCACAACAATACTGCATATACCTCCGTGAATTACAGTGTATGCATTATGAGTGAAGGGGCAAAGAAGGACATGCAGACTCCAGCGACTGCTGTAATACGGCGCCATCCAGGTACCGCCCAATCACCACGACGTGCACGCCGCCCTGGCCCTCGGCCCACCGATCCTTGGTATCAAGCAGCTCAAACAGGTCCACCACGCCCTGGAGCAGCACCACGCGGTCGTCGCCCTGGATCCGCAACTTGGCCTTGATGCGCCATAGCTCCATGGGGTGTTTGCCTGACGAAGCGGCCGATACGATGGCTCCCGAGACGTGGCCCAGCGTCATGAGGTGTGGAGGTGCCTTGATATCGTCCGGCGCCTCGTCGTACGCCCACACCAGACCCCCAAGCCATTTCGTGATGGCGTCGCGAGTGACGGGGTGCGGGAGCGTGAGGGTCAGGGAGGACACGGTCTTTGTAATTTTTTTTGTGGTGAAGTCATTCATCACAAAGGGAATGGAGGGATAGAGTCGTACCTCGTCCACATGGCCGGTGTGCGCGTGCGCATGATCCGTGCAATCAGGATCGCACGATGGTGACAACGTTGGTGGGTGATACATTTGACCGGCGAGGAGCGGATCGCGCTCGTCAAACGCGTGCAGGTCCAGGATGTCGTCCAGTTCCACCCTAGTAAAATTATCATTGGATCAGATCGCTTGTCCCTCATTTGTATAAAGAAATTGTACCGAGCACGCTCCGCCATGAGCATGGGAGCAACGGGATTGACGCGCCGCAGTTCGGTAACTAGGGCAGCGCGCTCGTCCTCGCCGACCAAATCGCACTTGTTGACCAGCAGCCGATCCGCTAATGCGATTTGCTTCACCGTCTCGCGCTCAAATGGCCCACGCGCCTGCAAATTCAGAGCCACGTTCTTGGCGTCCACGACCGTCACCACGCCGTCCAGGTACACCAGTGCGCCAAGATCGGCGTCGGTCCAGAACGCGGAAATGATGGGTCTTTTCGTTGTCATGAATTTTCAATACCGTGTAACCAAAGACAGCATAAAAACATACTCGGGATCGGCCAAGCCCGTTGTTTCCAGGACAACGTAGTCGAACCGGCCGCGCTTTTCCATCAACCCCTCAATGGCGCGTACGCCCGTGTCTTTGACTGAGCAGCACATGCACCCGTTGCGCAGCTCCATCCACTCCTCGGCCATGCCCTGCCCGCCCGACGACGGGTCGGCCACCGTCAGCGACTTTTCCATGTCCTGCGAGTCACCAAACTCATTGACAATGACCGCAATACGTTTTCCGTGCGCTGCTGTCAAGATATGGGTCAGCAGCGTGGTTTTGCCTGAGCCCAAAAAACCAGTCAGGATCGTGATGGGCACGCGTGCAAATGTCGGGTCGTCGAGCGCTGTCTGTGGGTCCAAGCGCGGCGTGCCATTTCCAATATCGCTATTGCTGCTTCCGGTGTCTGCGTCCACCAAGAGCGGAGGGAGGTCGTCGTCGATGTCCATGATTCAAGAATTAGCTCTTTGGATTTTGGCAAAGAGACAAAGAAAACCGCGCGGACTCGCAAGGAACCGGCACTTTGTACATTTTTTTCACTTGAATACGACGATGGCTGTACGTCCGCATTCCATATAAATTTCCATACCAAATCTCATAGCGCAAAAAAAAAAATAACAGTTCTTCCTCCCGCACTTGACGAACGGCTGGCAGGTGGACCAGGCGATTCTCTCGGAAGAGGACCGCGTGGTGGTTATCCGGTTTGGGCACGACTGGGACCCAACATGCATGGTCATGGACGAGACGCTGTACGGGATTGCCGACAAGGTGAAGAACTTTGCGGTGGTGTATCTGGTGGACATCACCGAGGTGCCCGATTTCAACCGGATGTACGAGCTGTACGACCCATGCACCATCATGTTCTTCTTCCGCAACAAGCACATCATGGTGGACCTGGGCACCGGCAACAACAACAAGATCAACTGGCCGATCGAGGAGAAGCAGGAGCTGATTGACCTGGTGGAGGTGGTGTTTCGCGGCGCACGAAAGGGACGAGGCCTGGTGGTCAGTCCCAAGGATTACTCGACAAAGTACAAGTATTGAAATGGAAGATCTTATTGCATTTACTATAACTCGACGACATACCCCATTAGAGCACCTCAGAATACGTACGGAATGATCCGCCACTGCACCTGACGACAGTACTCGTCCCAGTCGGCGCCGTATTTTTTCCGGCACTTGTGCTCGTCGCGATAGAACCGGTGGACGAGGAGCACCGCAAAGTAAATCGGGTAGAACCACGGGATCGGGTGGGTGATTCCGCACGGCAAGCTCCAGGCGACGCTCATGATCCAGTCACCAAAGTAGTTGATGTGGCGGGCGGTGCCCCACCACCCAGACACCAGCAGCTTGGACCCAGACGCTGTGGTCATGTACTTGAGGTGTGCGACCTGCGGCGCAGCTGGGTCCGACCGGAACGCGTCCTTTTCGGCGTTGGCCGACCGGAAGATCCAGTATCCGACCGCGTTGAGCGCCAGCGTGGCGGCGATCCCGGGCCACCCAATCGAACGGTGCGGCGCCGTGACCGCCAGGTACCGCGCCTGCAACGAGTACAGGAACGGCACCCACATGATATCGCCTTGCATCAGCATGTACCCGAACCCGTCCGTGGTGATGTCCATGGTGGTCAAGACTTTACTCTCGTTCACAAGCGAGTCCGTCACGTACATCACGTGGAAGAACAGCACCAGGACCATTGCGTCCGAGACGGCACCGGTAGTCTGGTACTGCTGTGCGGCCTGGGCGGCGTCAATCAGCAGCCAGCCAATGAGTCCCGGGCGCAGCTCGAAAAAGTACTTGAGGTCAAACGAGCCAATGCGCGGGTTGAGCTCGCGTCCGATAAAGAACTGCAAAGATCGGCAGATATGTGAGTGTCGAGTGTCAGATCCAGTAGGCAAAGGATTACACGCACATCGTAGAACGGATTGCCCGAGTTGCCTCCAAGCGCGAGCAGCTTGTCGCCCACGTACGACGAAACGTAAAGGTAGAGCGAGATGGCGTACGTCACAATGACAGCGGCGGTGATCAGCTGCAGATGGTGATCGGCAATGTACAGCAGCATGTCGAGGCCGTGGAAGTTGATGATGGCCGCGATGCTGGCGGTGGTGAACAGCAGCGTATTGAAGGCTGTTTTCCATTTTTATATGAGTCCGTGTCCGACACCAATAAGAAAGAGTCCGTACCATTGATCTTGTACTCGAGCCGCCCACCCGTGCGTAGCTCGGTCCCCAGCACCACGTCGCCAGGGAGCACCTTGTACATGCCAGCGCACCACGCCACCCAGCCAATGTAAGCGACAAAGGCCCCGAGGTCCCAGCTGGTCGATGCGGCGCCCAGAACCGACCCAAGCGCTGCCTCCCACGACGAGACTGCGCGCCACGATGGGCAGCCGTCAGCGTCGCACAGCGCATTGAGAGCCATGACAATCACGGGCAGGAGCGGGATCAGAAGGCCCGTGAATGCGGGACCACCAAACTCGTACTCGGTGGACCGCGGGTTGATGCTGCTGGCGGCGAGCTTGCGCCGAGCGTCGGCGGCCGGCGACAGCGACGTCGGGCGGGACGGGCGAGCCGAATCGATTGGGCTTTCTTGCTGGTGGCCAGAAGGCGATGTCGAGCCGACGCGACGGCGGGCCGCGGCGCGGGTATTCCGGGCGGGAGCGTCGTCCTCCATTATGTCGTCTGGTTTTTTTGGAAAGAGAGTTGGTCTTTTTCCCAGCGCCCGCAGTATTTCAATTTCCCAGAGTATTTCAACTTAACATAGAAATATTTCGAATATTATATCATATCTCGTCTTGTCCTTCACCACACCAAAAAGAGGGTAAAGCACGACGCCGTTATTTAAAAACAAAAGATGGATTCGGGCGACGAAAAGATCCCCCCACCGCCGCCGCCAACACTCGGGATCCAGGTATCCGACGACGATAATGCGGACACCGCCACGCGGCCCTTGAGCGAGCCCCCAGCCATTTCGGTCTCGGATACTCCCGGCAGCGGATCCGCATCCGCGGGCAACATACACGGTGATGACGATTATGATGATGGATCAGCCCTCAGCAGCAACAACGATATGGGCGGGGACAATGATCTGAACAACGGCAGTGGCAGCATTGGCGCGATTCCCGACGGCTCGCGAGTACGCGCAGCTGCAGCAGCACGATTCGATGATGGCAGTGACACAAGCGGCGAGAGCCGCAGCGAGACTCCTGGTGCCTTGCCACAACCCACTGGCGCCGCTGGAATCTCTCACTCGTCGACATCAGGACATGCAGCAACCACTGCTGCGGCAGCGCACCGCGCTTCACGGGCTGCTGGGAGCGAGATGGGAGCCGGCGGAACTGCTGCGCGCCGCGTGTCGATGCGGCCCGGAGCCAATGGCGCACCCGCGACCGGGTCCATGCTCCCACCCACTCCCGGGTCCGATGGATCGACTCCAGGCACGCCCGCCATGAGCGGCGCCACCGCCGCCGGGATTGCCGCGACCGTGACCGCGACCGACCGCACGATCTTGGGACTCCAGCAAGAGCTGAAAAAGACCTGGAAGCTGCTAGAGGAAGCCAACGGCCGCGATGCGACCAACAAGGACACCATCACCGATCTGCAGTCCAAGCTGACGGCCCAGAACAAGCAGCTGGCAAAACGGTCCACGGCCGAAACCGCCAGCGTGCTTGAAATCATGCAGCAGCGGGACGTACTGGCCCGCGACCTCGAGCTCCGTGGCGTGCAGCTCGCCGAGGCCGTCTCCGAGGTCGATCGGTGGCGGCTAGGAGACGCCGAGGCTCGCCGAGAGCGCGCTGATCTGTTGGCGGAGCTGCGCGGACTCAAGGAGCTGGTGGCGGCAAAGCAGGACGAGGGCGAGTCGGAGGTTGCGGCTCGAGAGCGGCTTGAGCGAGACCTGCGCGAATTCAAGACACTGGCCGAGCAGCGCGCGGCCGAGCTCAAGCAGCGCACCGACCAGCTTGCTCGTGCGGCTGAAGACGCCCGTGTTCTTGAGGTCACTCTCAAGGAAACGAAAGACGCTCGCGACAAGGCCGTCACGGAGTTGGATTCCTTGCATGCCCTCAAGCGCAAACTCGAGGAAGAGGTTGACCACCAGGTACCTCTACGATATTTTTATATTGCAATGAGGCATCCAAGACTAAACGGAATAAAAAAAATAGATGTACGAGACCAACACGCTCGAGTCGGAAAACAGCAAGCTGGCGCAAGAGCTTCGCCTGACCGACGACGAGGGTAGCAAGCTGGCAATAGAGATGAAGTCGCTGATCAAAATGCGCGATGCAGCGCAGCGCAAGCTCAAGCAGGTGGACGAGGCCAAGGCCGAGGCCGAGCAAGAGCGCGACCGACTTCGCTCCCTGGCCTATTCGCTCGAGCGACAGGTCGAGTCGCACGTCAAGCAGGCCGAGCTGGACGCGAAAAAGGTTGAGGACCTGATCCACGAGCGCGACACGCTCTCCAAGAACTACCTCAAGGCCACGTCGGCCACGCTCAAGCAGGCCAACCTCGTCAAGTTGCACGAGCAGACCAAGCAAAACCTCGAGACCGAGATTGTTGGGTACAAGGACGAGGCGGCCAAGCAACGCAAGCTTATTCTCGCCCTCGAGAAGGAGCGCGACCGCTACGTGAACCAGGTGGCCGCCATTGACTCGGCCAAAACCGCGGCCGAGGAGGAGGTCATTATCAAGGAGAACCAGATCTTTGACTACAAGAAAAAGATTGGCGAAGCCGAGTACAAGCTCAAGCAGCAGCAGGCGTTATACGAGCAAGTGCGATCGGACCGCAACCTGTACTCCAAGAACCTCATCGAGTCTCAGGACGAGATCAACGAGATGCGGCGCAAGCTCAAGATCATGGCCCACCAGATCGACCAGTACAAGGAAGAGATTGCCGCCAAGGAGGCTGCGCTGCTCAAGGAGCATTTCGAGCACCAAAAAGTCGACAAGGAGAAGGACGCCGCCAAGCAGGAGGTGCAAAAGCTCAAGCAGCAGCTAGACGCGGCCCACCAGTTCATTCAAAACCAGCAAGCCGAGGAGAACAAGCTCCACCACATTATTGCCGAGGCCGAGACGGAGCGCGTCCGTCAAAAGAAAGAGTACGAGGCGGTCATTCAGGAGCGGGTGCGTGTCACATCATTTTTGTATTATTTTGAACTGCACTCAATAACATTATCAATGGCACAGGATATCCTCGGGACGCAATTGATTCGCCGCAACGATGAGCTCGCGCTCTTGTACGAGAAGATCAAGATCCAGCAATCGACGCTCAACAAGGGCGAGATTCAGTACAGAGAGCGGCTCGAGGACATTCGCGTGCTCAAGCTCGAGGTCAAGAAGCTGCGGCGCGAAAAGACAATCCTGCAGCACGAAACCACCAACGTGGACTCGCTGCGGAACGAGATTTACCGCCTGCAAAAGGAGCTTCTCAACGAGCGTACGCGCGTCAAGGTGCTCGAGGAGGAGCTCGAGAATCCCATGAACATGCACCGCTGGCGGAAACTCGCGGGATCGGACCCCTCGACGTTTGAGCTCGTGCAAAAAGTGCAGACCCTCCAGCGGCGACTGATTGCCAAGACAGAGCAGGTCGTGGAGAAGGAACTCTTGCTGCAAGCCAAGGAAAAGCTGTACGCTGATCTCAAGGCGATGCTGGCGCGTGTTCCCGGGCCAGAGGTGGTGCAACAACTCGAGGCGCTCAAATCGCTCGTCAAGGAAAAGACGCGCGAATCCAAGGCGCTGGCGTCGGAACTCAACATGCTGCAGTCGCACACGCTCGACTACAAGGCCGAGGTGGCGGATCTGACGCGTCAGTCGCAGGACTGGAAGCGCAAATACTTTGGCGCAAAGAAGATTGTGCAGCAGCATCGCAATACTGGTGTTGCACAGGTACCAAAACTGGAAGGAGGTGAGCCAGTTCCAGAATTACCAGGTGCCAACCGGTGGGGCGGCCTGTCAAAGAATTTGTCTTCGCCACGGATCCCAAATTGATCTTTTTGAAGAATAAACCGTTTTTTGGAGACCGCATGCTTTTTTGCAATAATGTGATGTAATGATAGATGAAAACGTGACTAAACATGAGTAACCCACAACTCGCATTACCAGTTCGAAGCAACCTCAGCACACATCTCGCCAACTCTCAACGGAAACTTCATACGTACCTTGACGGGATTCACGGTGATCAACAAGGCCGTGGGTCGATGCGGCAGGCTCTGGCATCGCACCGCCGCCGGAGCAGGCCGGGTTTCGGTGCGCCATTCACTTGGACACCGGACGTTACAATTTTTGATTGTTTTAATTTTATTTTCCGTTATGGAAATATTTTACGCTAGTATTTATGTATATATATATATATGGGGGAGTGAGTCAGTACTCTGTTGCATTGAGATTGAGACTTTGTATTAGTGTCACCTCTCTTCAGAAGAGTATTGCCACAGCTATTCTTGAAAACATCGAAAGAATGGAAGAAGCGAACCAACCACGAC
>MU625113.1:0-11527 GCA_025349905.2 Blastocladiella britannica
ACAAGTACAACAAGGAGTACGAGAACTTTGAGATCAGCCCCGAGTATGCGTACAAGCAGGTCAAGGCCGCGTACAAGGCCGGCGAGCAGTGATTTGACATTTTTTTTTCCCGTTTTTTGAATGAATTTTGATTTTTGCTCTACATTTTTTCGAAAAAGAACGTTGGCCAAATGACTGCCGGCCTCCTCGTACCACTGCTTGCGGCCCTCTTAGTGGTGCTCGGAACATGCCTGAGCGGTACCGCCGCCGACACGTTCCGCAACGCGACCGCCGTAGCGACCTTACAGCCATTATTCTGTCCACGCGGAATGCGCGCACTAGGTGCCGGCGGACGCTCGCACCCGGCGTTTCCGTCGCTCTCCACCAGCACTCAACTGCACTGGAACGTCGTTGGCTTGACTGCGGCAGCCTCTTCCGCGGGGCCAGCATTAGTAATAGAGCTTGGCGACGATTCCTCCAACGACGTGATTGACCGCCGCGACGAACCCACCGCCGCGCGAAGGACTGGCGATGGTGCCTTACCGTTACTTCCGCTCAAATTCCCCGCGGTGGCACTGGAGCGCGCGCGAGGGGAGTCGGCGCATTTGGCACTGGGAGGCGGCGCCCCAGACGCGTGGCGAGTCCGCCCCACGTTGCCACTGGCGCCGTTCCTGCTTGCGGTGCCCCACCGCCTCACCCAAAGCGCCCCAGAGGGGGAGCATGAGCACTTACGGGCCCTTGCCGCCGCGGCGGTGGCGGTCCAGGTCCCGCTGTGGTTCTCGGCTGCTGCCACGATGGCCACCACCACCTCTGATCCTGTGGATGTGGAGGCAGCATTCAGTGAACCCCCACAAAAGAAGCGCGCCTGGGATCGCACCGGGGACGCGAATGCTGGTTTAGTGCTCGCTCGCGCGGCCGTGTCAGTCGATCAGACCAATGAGGATCAGCTGCCCGATTTCTCCCTGGAAACGTGCGACCGGGTCCTGCGCGCGGTTCGTGACAGCGTATCGGCCTTTGTCGAAAAGTACACCCTCACGGCTCCCCGACGTCGGCTCCTGGCGGTAGTGCGGCGCGCGCACCCGGCGATTGCGCGCGTCCTCGATGCGGCAGCCGACATTGGCCCGCCCGCCCACGAGAGCAACTTGGGTGCTTGGTCGGCTGCCCTCTCGGACCTCCTTGTTGCCATCGACGATACCAAGCCTCCCATCGACTCGGCCCGGCGACGGTCACCCGTGACGCACGTGCTCGAGGCCGAGACTCGGTGGGGCGGGACCGAGCCACACGCAAAGGCCGCGCATGCGGTTCTGCGCGAGATGGTCGAGAACCCTCGTGGTGGCGACATTGTGCGGGTGTGGGCGCGTGCGCGCTTAGTTTCCGGCGATATTGTGACGTCGTCGGAGAGTTTGTCGTTGGGCCACCCGTGCCGTGTTGCCCATGTCCGCGTCCAGCTGTCCATCAACGGGGTGGTGGTGGCCGACGCTGAAACAGATCGCGACGACGCGCAGCCATTACAATTGATGGCATCGCCGTCATGGTCTCCGGTCGCAATTGCGCAGTGGAAGACATATCCATGTACTTTGCCCCTATTTTTTTTTTTATTCGATCGAAATGAAAACGACTGACTCGTGTCACCAACCAGCAACGGAACACCCCGAGCGGCTCCGAACGCAACGCCGCCTGCTCCCAGGCCTGCGGCTCGGTTACTTGGTGCTAGGATCGAGCGCGCCGGTGGCCATCACCACGCGCGTGTTGGCGACCCTCTCGCCATCGTGCCCGTTGACCGCGTACCCGGAGATCGAGGTCGGAGATACCAGTGTGTGTATTGCCCGGCGGCGAACCAAAGTGAAATAATGAGATCATAGAATCATCACCGCCTCCTTTCCATTTCACCAGCACCTTCATCTTCATCGTCATCTTCAGTGTCAGTTCCGTTATTGTCGTGGTCCGCGAGCATTGCATCGTGCGACGACTTGTACGGCGGTGGAGGCGACGACTGTGGTCGAACGTGGGTGAATTCGGCGCCATCTTCACATCCCCTCCGCCACCCGACCAGCTCGGGCGGCGGTGCCATTGCGCGGCGCCGAGATCGCCACCGGACCAGCGCGAGCGATGCAGCGATGCCGGCCAGTAATGCGACCCCGGCGCCAGCGGCAATGCCAATAATGGCGCCAGACGAGAGCGAATGCGACGCGGAAGAGAATGATGGGGTAGCAGCAATCACGGGAATGTCGGGCCGCGATGGTAGGCTGAGCATGGGCGTTGGGACGGGCGCAAAGTCAATGGCCGGAATGGCCACGCAGGAACCAGTCTGGCATATGGCGTGGTCGGTGCACTGCGCGTCTATCGCTGCCGATATGAAAGTGCAGGGGGCGCCGAGAGGTAAGCGGGTTACGCAGGCCAGGGAGGTTGGGTTGCAGTACGTGTCCTGGTCTGTTCAAGTCCGTGAATAGTTTGCATCAAATGACAGAGAGAGAAAACCCGTACCAAAGGGGGAGCATGCCAGCGTCGGCGACTCGACCGTGCACTTTTGAGGCACGCACAGCGCATTGTCCGAGCAGTTGAAGAAGACTGGTGTGTAATGGATAGAGTTAATAATTGTGACAATGAGGAAGAAAAAACGAACCCGAGGGCTCCAGTCCGGTGCCAGGACGTGCGCAATCCTCGTCGGTGCGGCATAGAACGCGTATCGAGGTTGCACTTGCGGCCAGGGCTGCCAGTACCAGCATCAAATGGTGTTGCATTTGAAGAAAGCGCCACAGTCGAAATGAACGGAAAGAGAGTTAACTTTACATGACAACGCACTGGCACGACGGTGGGGGCGACGACGACGACAACGGATGATCAGAGTGGGACAGCCTCTGAGAAGCAGAAGACGACGACGACACGGGCGGCACCCACAATCGCGCGACCACCGCCACCTCGGGCGCCGCCGTCGCCACCGAATTCACCACGTCGCCAATCGCGCGCGCAAGTTCCTCACGGTCGCGTCTTGAGACGGTTCGAATGGGACTGAGTGCATGATTTCCGTCTTGTCCAAGGTCCTGGAGTCGGCCGGGTGGGTGGTGCTGCCGTGAAACCCACACAAACCGCGCTTGATGGCGTTGGACCGCCCGGTGATGACACTTTCCATCGGACACGGCGATAATGGTCGTCTGAGCAAATACCGAACGCGCGACCGCGTCATCGGCCACGCCCGCGTACACTTCCAGCAAAGAGTCGGCCCGGTACACGTCCGACTCGCACGTGTGGCCGTCATCGCTCGCGTGCGCTGCCATCGGCGCCGACGGTAATCTCCCGACGCGCCGCTCGAGCCGATGTGCCAGCGCCTCTGCATCAGATCGAACGAGTTCTGTCGTAGAGGTCGTGTAATGCGCGGGTCCCTCTGCATTCGACTCTTGCAATAACGCGGTCTTTAGGGTCGCTGGCGCTGCTGTATCGGCCGGGATCAAGATGCTGATGCGTACGCGCGGAGCTGTTATATTTTCATTTTACCATGCAAATTGATGAGTCAAGAAATCCTTTGTGTCGATGTTCAAAAGAGATTGCACTGGAAATGCCCTGAATGAGGTGGACAATGGTCGATGGCATATTGGTGGCTCAAGGTGGTTCATTTTTTGAGGTGGGATAGAGAGGTTGGTTGGACGAGGATACGAGGAGGGAGGAACCAGGCGAGAAAAAAAAACGTGTGAATTCATCAGTGAGCATAAACCTGCACACTCAAGCAGCACACGACAATGAGCAGTCCCGAGACTGTCATGCTCACCGCGCCGACCTTGACCGGCGTCCATGGCATGTCCTCGTACAGCTTGTAGTAAAACAAGCCGGGCAGAATGTACGCGATTGTGGTAGAGCCGGTGGCCCCGACCACCGCCAGTACACGATCGAGCGACGTGACTGACATCGCCACCAGGTACGCAAACACCACAATCAGCGTGGTCAGGATCGGGTGCAGGACCTCGTCACTGAAAATGGTGGCCGGGTGTGCCACTGCGGCTGCCACCGCCGCTGCTGCTGGGGAAGTGGGGGCCGCCGCTGCTGGGCCGCGAGGATCGTCCTGCTCAACGGACGCATAACTCGGGCTCGTCGGCAGCAGCAATGGCTGGCGCTCGCTCGACTCTTGTTGCCCCTCCTGGTGGTTCGTGGGGGTAACCGCCGAGGCCTGGCGCCGCGCGGCCACAAACTGCACCACCTTGATCAGGGATGCGCGACAGGGATGCGCTTGCACGGGGAACGTGAACATGAAAAGCACTGCCAGGGCCAAGCGACCGTACGTGACGAGCGGAATGACGGGATCTAATAACAACCATATCAGTCCCTAGAAAAAGAGCGACGAGGGACAGACACGCACACATCCGAATCACGTTGCCCAGCACCGTGTCGCCGTACATAATGTACCCAAGTGTGCCAATCACATAGTAAATGACGAGCGCGGCCGAAACAGACGTCGAAAAGATGATGTTGAGATTGGCCTGGGAGTTTTCCTTGATCTCATTGTACACTGAAAACACATTTTGGTGGCATCTATGCGTTCCCAGACATGGATATCAGTCTCAAAAATCTCTACAAAGAAAAAAAAAGCAAGAACGTACGTGAACGCAAAGACAAAGATCGGCAGCGCCTTGAGGAACCCGGGGCCCAGCTTGATGAGGGCCACGTCTCCCGGGGTAATGGGAAAGTCGGGCGAGTAGAAAAAGTAAATCACAATGCCCACGAGGTACGCGACGGCGCCCATGGCCACCATGCCCGTGTACTTGAGCGCATTCAGGTGCTTTAAGAACGCCAGCGGGGTCACGATCGCCATGGCAGCCGAAATCCACAGTTCCCGGCTGCCCAGGATGCCCGCACGCGCCGCCTCGCCGCCCAGTCCGGCCACCACCTCGGGCATCAGGTCGCCAATCACCACCAGGTACGACGAAGCCACCCCAAAGCACTTGATGGCGATGGCCGCGTCAAAGTACACGGCCGCAGCCGGGTACGTGATGGCCGAGAGTGCGAAAAACGACGACGGATTGCGCACGCGCGGCGTCTCGTCCGACTCGGTGTCTGGAAGCCGCCGCGCCACGTGGGTCAGCAGCCACAGCCCGAATGTGGCCGCAAGGCCCGAGATCAGGATCATGACCAGGCCCAGCACCAGGCCGACATTGGCAATGGCAAATGGCATGGCGAGCATTCCGCTTCCCAGGATCGTGTTGGCGATATTGACGGTGCCTGTTTTTTTTGTTTAAAAAAACCGTTCATTGTTCCGTGAAGGTCGAAGATAGAATGAGCGAACCGGTGAAAATCGTGCCCTTGGGCAGGGACGAGGAGGGTGTGGCGGCAGCGGCCGCGACAGCAGCCGGCGGTTCTCCGGAAGCTCTTGACGGTGAGGGCGGCTCGGCAGTGGGCATTTTTTTAAATGTATTGCGAATATATTTTTTTGCGGTCGATTTTTGATGGGGAGAGGGAGAATAAGTTGATCGCTTTCCATACCTCCAAGTGAGCTCCATTCTGCCCTGACGTTGGCTGGGAGCACCCAAGATCAGCGCGGGTACTTGAATGAATGAACGAGATTTGCTCGCAGTCCCTTGAAGACAGTTGGTTTAACTCAACTAATAAATTGAAGCTCCAAATAATCCATTGTTCCTACTTGTTTGCAAAGATCCATTTCTATTCTATCAAGAAAGCACAGGAAAGAAGAGAAGAGTCGGCCAGATGGCTGGATCGGCACATGCTTTCTTGATTCCATTTTTTTCGCAGCGTGCGTGCTGTGCTGAGAGCGCGAACACTTGCTCAGCTCAATCCAACCTTCACCTCACATCTGTTGGCCGATGCGCTCCCGCTCCTCCTCTTTCGATTTTCCTGCCCGACAAGAACCACGCTTGCGTGCTCTTTTTTTTCTTGTTTATTTCCATCGCTTCGCCCCTTCACTGCTATATACTCCGTACCACACGCACCACTTTTATATTATCCCACCCACCGAGCGTCCTTGATCGCTTTCCTTGTTTTTGTATTTGCGTCTCCAACCAGTCCCGCACCGACATATACGGAAGTCTCGAGCGCGTCATCCTTTATTCTTTTCTTCTTTTTTCTGTCCGGTACACCCCACACACGTCCTGTCGCGGCCCAAAAGTGTACACGCGCGCGCCCGGCCGGATCCGGATTCCATCTTCATATTTATAATACAATCAACTCGGTGGGTATCCGTGCACCAAAAATCCATTTAAAAACGCGGCTGAAACTAACTTGCAGTCTCACGCATTTCACCAGCTTTTGCTCTTGAACACATTCCAGTCTTGAGCGCGTGTCTCGGATCCAAACCCACTGCCAGTCTGACCCGGCCGACCTTTTGTTCTTTTCAACTTCTCTTGATTCCTCCACTTCCTCACTCCTCCTCTTTTATCGTCATCATCAATCATCGCCCTTGGGCATACATTCGACATCCCTCTCCACGAAAAAAAAAAAAAAAACCAGAAAACCTCTCTCGCGCGTGTCTTTCGCCCTCATTTTCCACTACCTTTTCTTGATCGCTCTTGTAAATACCACATCCATCAATGATTGGGCACCAGTTCCGTACGTTCTGCCTTTTCGTTTCCGCCAAGAAGAGAATTTCAACTGACGCTTCTGTTTGTTGATTGGATCCACAGCTGCCGGGGAACAGAAGCAATCGCAGCCGCTCGGGCCGCTCGCGCTGATCAAGGAACGCACCCATGCACGCGCCGCACTCCGCCAGCGCCGTGCCAAGGCCCCCGGCGAGCAGCTCTCCATCGACGCGTCTCCTCAACACGGGACACCAAGGCTGCGGCCGTTCGAAGCCGGGTCTGACACGTCGGACGCAAGTGATCACTCTGACGAAACCATCACGCCCTTCAATCCGATCGCCAAGGCGACTCCACCCCGTCGCGGCGATCCCTCGGCCGTCTTGCGTTACACGCGCGAGGACCTCCTCACCCTCGCAGACTCTTCCGCGACTACCACCTTGACGTCATCGTCCCCTCACGTCACCCTCGAGTCCCTGCCACCGAGCACCTGGGGAGTTGCCGCCACGGCGGCCACCGAGGAGGCTGCCCATGGTGAGGCTGAATCGACCGCGCCAATCAAGACCGAGACCGTATCATCGTCGCCGCCGGCAGCAGTGCATACAGTGCCGGAAGGTCCGCTGTCGCCGACCTGGGGTCCCTCGGGCGAGCAAAAGAAGGTTGCGGTGGTGCACGGTGTCCCGATCCTGCTCGCTCCGACAACGCCGAGTGGTCGCGCGCATGCCCAGTCTCGCGCTCATGCGGAGCCGCTTTCGCCGACCACTGCTGCTGCGGCTGGCGCATCGCTTCGTTCGCCGACGGCCGGCGCGTTTGGCCCCGTCGGGTCACCAACGGTCGGATCGGACCGCAGACGTTGCTCTACCACGGGTAGCATCAAGTGCGGGCCACCCTCCATCGATGGCAGTGGCGGCACCACCGCTGATGCACTCCAGAGCTCGCTGTGGAGCCTGTCGCAAGCGTTCGCCAATCTCGAACTTCTCCGCGACTCAGACAAGGATCGCGTTACGGGCCGCAAGTACGACCCTGTCCCGCCCCACGGCCAGTCACAGCCTCAGCTACTGTCGCAGCCCCAGTTCCAGTCTCATCCGCAGCACCAAGCGCCAACGACTGAACCGGCTCGCATGCGGCCCCGCGAGCGCGAGACGCCACGGTCTCCCACTGGCATGCCGACGTTGCCCCCGCGCGCCGAGCGGGTCTTTGCGACCGGATTCACGCCGCCTGCGCATCTGGCGGTGCGGCCGGCTGATATGCACCGTGAACACGACGAGGCGCGCGGTGGTCTGCGGTCACCCCGATCGATGGGACCACTGGGCCCACTGACACCGACCTCCCCCGCACCTGGCGCGCTCCCGTGGCGGACTGGCCAGCCGCTGAGCTCGGTGCCGCAGGGTGCCGGTGCTGGCAGCATCGCCAGCAGTGCTTCGCGCCGCGGATCGGTTGCGTCCACGGTGGATTCTGGCCGCCGCCTGTCGCTCCGCAGTCCGACTTTCGAGTCATTTTTGGCCAGCTCGCCGCGCGAGCCGTACTTTTCGTCGGATCCCCGCGACGCACGCAACCGTCGTGCGAGCTACCAGGGCGCCACGAATCTGACTGGCCGGCCGCCCCGCCGCCAAGATGAGCCCTTGGGAGAGACGATGGACGATCCCGACCTGACCTCCAAGCCGCGCGGAAAGCTTGTGGTGGCAACGGTGCCGCCCGTCGACTCGACACAGGACCTCCAAAAGAACCTCGAGGACTTGCAGCGCCTGGCCACGTTTGGAGGAGTCGGTGCCCCGCCTGCGCGTATTGGGATGCTGCAGCGCGCCCGCACCGTCACGGTCCCCGAGACTGCTCCGCCGTCACGCGAGCCCCACCGGTCGCGCGAGTATGCCACCTTTGACGAGCCGGACTACCACCGGATGCTTCAGCAACAGCAGCAGCAGCCGCTCCCGGCATCGTCCCTCGTGTTCCCCTTCGAGGCCGGATCCAGTGCCCTGCCCAGCCCAGCGTCATATCAACTGTCCATGCAAGAGAGCCAAGGTTCTGGCAATGTTAGCAATGCAAGCTCTCGTCGTGCATCCACGGTACCACAGTCGCCATTTGACCCCATGGGCGGGCCGTGGAGCGGTATGTCCGCGGCGGCGAGTGGCACGCGCATTTCGTCCTCTGCCAGCACGTCGTCGTCGAGCATCTCCGGGCCGGGCCAGTACCGCCACATGTCTCTTCCACATGCGATGTCGGGGCACGAACAGCCGTCCAACCCGGGCTTCCCCTCAAGCCTCGATGTCCCGAGCACGACGATCCAGGCCCAGCCGTCCGCAGCGGTGGCGGCAGCAGCAGCAAACGCGTTCATGCGCTCGTCGCCATCCCCTGTTGGCACTCGGTCGTCGGGACCCTCGCCGGCATTGTCGACGGGCGAGCGCTTGCACGCGCGACGCAAGGCACCGTCGCCGCCGTCGATTCTGCTTCAACCACGCCAACAACTCCAACTGCAGCAGCAGCAGCAACAACAAGAGTCTACCTCGCTTCGTGCAGGGTCGCCATACCTCGGTGGCATGTCTCATGACAGCCCGTCGCCAACGGCGCACCTAAAGAGTCCATTTGCCACCCAACCGCAGTTTGGCGGCTCGGCTGGGCTCGCGCCGGCCGCGCCATGGCTTTCTCAGGAGCAAGCGCAGCAACAGCAGCACATGGCCCGCCAGGTGCCGCAGCCCGCCTCGACGCTACCTACCCCGCAGTACATGACCACCGCCGATGCAGTGATGGCGGCCCACGCCGCGCAGGCCATGTATGCGTCTGGTTCGATGCACCCAACACCATTTGGCGTGAGCGCTCCCGCGACTGCCGGCGCACAGCTCGCGCCATCGACATACCCCACCGTTCGTCCCGGCGGCGAGTTTGGCGGCGCCGACCCGGCCATGCTGCCTCCGGGCGACTCGCAGCCCGACCTTAAGCGCGTACGCTTCTTCTTTCTTTTTCAACCGTTCCTGAATCCTTGACTCATAATATCAAAACACCCACAGGTCATTGAAATGTATCTGCGCGATGGCAACAGCAGCCCGCTTCTGTCGTACCTTCAGTGGCTCACGTCGGTGCACCCAATGGCGATGCGCTCCTTTATCAACACGCTGCTGTCGGTTGGCGTCAAGCTCAAGGCCACGGGCAGCTTGATGGGCGCCTTGTACTTGTGCCTGCGAGGCCAGTACTTTGTGGTCCAGGACCTGATGGAGACGTACGTTGACATCATATTGACCGCACGAACAAGAACTGACTCCTTTTAAATACAACAGCCTCTCGCAAATGGATCTGGGCGTGCTTGACATGATCAATGGCAACACGATTGCCTCGGTGGCGTTCATTCTCGCGTCCATGATCAAGGACGGAGTCGTGACGCCCGTGGAGGTCGAGTGGATGTTTGGGCAGCTGCACGCGTCGGAAACCGAGTCGGCCACGCGGCTTGCGGGTACGCTGGTGGTGCAGCTGCTGGCCATTCTCCCGCCGTCCGAGTTTTACGCGCTGGCGGCCATGCTCAACATGCACGAGCTGTTTGCGGAAAAGTCGAACGCTCGGATCGCCTACAAGCTCGCGGAATGGCTGGAACCAAGCATCGTCAAGGCCCTCATGATGCAGGGCGGTGGTGGTGGCGGCATGCAAGGCCAGCAGCCGCAGCCGCAGCAACAGCGCCAGGGATCACCGCAGCAGGCACCCATGCTGCGGCGAGGAGGGTCGGGATCACCTGTATCGCGCGGCACTGGGCAGCGTCGCTGATCGGCACCGGCCCGGGCAAAACTTGTTTACTATTCTCTGTTTATTTTATCACATCTTTTTTTGTTGCCGGAATGCATTCATTTTGTCTTTATTTTTCATTGATCATGTTGTTATCGGCGGAAGCGATCGCCTCTGCCAGTGCGTCCGCTGTTGGCCGTGCGGCGACCGCATGGACCGTCCGCGCGAGACTTCGCAGCTGAGCGGCGGTGGTTTCTCCAATCGATGCAATGCGCACATTTGGCGGCGGACCGTCGGGAAAGGCATTGGCGACGATCGAGGCGCCGGATGGAGAGAAAAAGACCCACCAAGTATCAAGATCGAGTGCATCGCCGGCCAATTCAGACATCCAGTTGGCGCGCTCGGCGGTGTGGTACACGACCGCGGTGATCAGCGGAATGCCAGCAGCCTCCAGGGCCTTTGGAAGTGCATCCAGGGCCTTGTCGCCCCGCGCAAAGACCACCGGTACTTTGTTTTTGTTGGAGTCTACGGTGGAGTGTGGTCCATTCGCAATAAAATAGGCGGCCAACGAGGCGGCGTCGCGCACATTGGCACTGGCCGGTGGAACGTGCACTTGCACTTGTGCGCGACCCTTCGCCGGCGGTAATTGCAGCAGATCGAGCGGGGCGGCGGTCGCTGGACCCAGAGGCCACACGTGCACCACCATTCGACGAGTCGCTGCTGACAGCGGCAGACGCAAGAGTGAGGGTAAGGCAGCGGTGACCACGCGCGCGGCGCGGACCGACGTGATCAAGAAGTGCACTTCGCCGCATGGGTCGGGCAAGGACGCCCATACTGTTTCAAGCTCTCTGGGGGTGTCGGTGGTCGCTAGTAGCGGGATATGCCGCGCATTGCCGTGGACCGCGAGCGCTGTCGCGTACGCGTCCTTCTGGTCACTTTCGGGCGCGTCTTTGAAGAGGACAAACATTTTTTTATTGGATATTGACTTTTTCGTGAAAAATGAAACAAAGCAAAGAGCCAGCGCCAAAGTTTGCCAACTTCCCACGAATCCGCACAATCAGGTTGATTCAGCTGTCAGGTCCGCGCCAATGACCCGACTGCATCCTGAGCCGCTGGTCCCAGATCTGAGCCCCTCGGCCGGTTGTTGTTGTTGCTGATCTTTTTCCGCCACCAACGACAGAAAAAAAGTGAGCGACAGGGAGGGGCCGCTTTCATAGGCAGAGATGCGTCGATCAGGAGTTATTAATATTTTGATTTCGTGAAGAGTCGTGAAGGACGGGGACAGCATTCAACCGCACACAAAAAACCCACTTTGACAATGAAAAATG
>MU625114.1:0-11504 GCA_025349905.2 Blastocladiella britannica
TTTTTCAATTTTTACCGTGACGAAAGACTCAATTTACAACACAGAAGCATTCCGCGACCACGACGACCACCACCACTTCGTACGGCAACGCGGCTCCGGCCCCTCGTCCCACTACGGGCGCCGCCACTACCGTGGTCTCTGAGACTGTCTTTGTCGACGAGGAGGAAGAACTCACCCTGCCCACGCCCGCCAGCACCACGTTTACTGTATGTCTTTTTATTTTTTACTGCGAGATATGGTACTCACCTTCGTAATTGCACACAGTCCATGGTATCCGGAGTTACAGGTTCGACCACTGATGTAGCTGCGCATGGACCCACCACGCAATCGACGACCACGACCCAGCACGGCTCGCACCCCGTTCTCGAGCAGCACCAGCAAGTCGAGACTGGTTCCGGCATGTCGTCTGCGCTGCACATGGCCAACTCTGGCGCCACTACGTCATCGACTTTGTCATCGTCATTCACGACCGCGACTGGATCGGCGGCAGCAATTTCGACCTCGCCGTCGTCGTCGTCCAAGCTGGCGGCACAGGTGCTGCTGGGCAGTGGCTCGATTGCTGCCGCGACTGCACTGTACAAGAAGGAGCACCAGAAGCAGCAGCAGCCTTCCAAGCCGGTCGTGACCGAGTCGTACGAGGAGGAGAGTGTCGAGGAGGTGCACGACGTGGTGGTGGTCCCAGCTAAGCCCTCGACCAAGCCGACGTCGTCTACGACCACTTCGACGACGACTAGCTCTACCGTGACTGCGGGCGCGGCCACAACACGTCCCAAGCCCACTGTCACCGAGACGGTTGAGTATGAGGATGTCTATGAGGAGGCCGTCGGCGGCTCTGTTGTCGGTGGTGCCACCATTGGCGGTTCCATTGCCGGTGGTGGCAAAGCGACCACCACCACTAGCACCACGACAACCACGGCTGCAACGCGCCCCAAACCCGCTGTCACTGAGACCCTCGAGTACGAGGACGTGTATGAAGACGAGATCGTTGGCGGTTCCATTGGCGCTGCTGGCGCAAGCACTGGCGCCGCAAGCGCCAGCACCACAACGTCGACGACGGCGACGAGCAGCAGCAGCAAGCCATCGACGTCGATCATCACCAAGACTGGCACGACCATCGCCGTCACTGGCACCCTGGCGGCGGCAGCAGCAGCAGCGGCGTCTCACTCGACGTCCATGGCATCTTCAACGATGACGCACACGCGCGTTGACTCGGGCGCCAACGTCGAGCATGCCACTGTGTCAACCACATCAGTGACAGGACCGCGACCGCTGGTTGTCACTGAATCAGT
The DNA here is from genome assembly GCA_025349905.2 of Blastocladiella britannica. Taxonomy (NCBI): domain Eukaryota; kingdom Fungi; phylum Blastocladiomycota; class Blastocladiomycetes; order Blastocladiales; family Blastocladiaceae; genus Blastocladiella; species Blastocladiella britannica. The sequence continues at coordinate 1,290 of MU625114.1, forward strand.
GGAGGAGGAGGTCGTTGAGGAGGAGGTGGTCACTTATGGCAACACTGCCGCGACCGCGTCCACGTCCGCTGTCACTGGAGCTGGTGCCGCATCATCATCAAGCTCGACGACTTCACCCACCACAACCACGACTGCCAGCGCCGCTCCCAACAAGACGCTGGCCGCCGTCACCAAGCTCAGTCCCATCATCACCGAGTCCTACGACGAGGAGATTGTGGAGGAGGTGATTGAGGATGGAGCCGTGGTTCAATCCACTACCCAGTCGGCCACCACCGTCTCTGGCTCCAAGCTGGCTGCTGCCGCTGCCGCCACCACTGCCGCCTTGGCTGGCAGTGCCAGTTCCACCACCACCACCTCCACAACCACCACTAATGCTGGTGCAAAGAAGCCGGTGGTGCCGATCGCAAACGTGGTCATGTCGCTCGCTGCTGCCAGGGCGGTTGCCCAGACCATCCACACGCGCCGTGACTCGGACGTCTACCCTCTGCCGCCATCGGATTCGGACTCGACCGCTGCCACCACGACTTCCACCACCACCGGTAGTGCCACCACGGTGACGATGCAGGACAGCCAAGCCGCTGCTGCCGCGGGTGGCTCTCGCTTTGGCTGGCTGCAGTCGGCCGTGCAAACCATCACCACCACAGGCGGCGCCGCCATTCAGGCAGCCGGATCGGCCGTGCAATCGGCGGGCAGCGCTGCCGGCTCTGCTGTTCAGACTGCCGGAAGCGTTGCTGGCTCAGCCGTGCAGACAGCGGGCAGCGTTGCTGGCTCAGCCGTGCAGACAGCGGGCAGCGTCGCCGGATCGGCAGTTCAGACCGCATCCACCGTTACTGGCTCAGCTGTTCAGACTGCCAGCTCGGTGGTCGGCTCGGTCGGCCCCGTTGCATCCACTGTTGCCTCCTCAGTGGTCAGCACCGTGAGCTCGGTTGCCGAGATAGGGTCAGGCGCTGCTTCGAGCACCGTGATCAAGGTGTCGCAGGCGATTTCGTCCATCGTGCGTTTTCATACTTTGTGTATTTCTTTCTTACGATACTCAATTTTGCGATGAATACAGGACGCCGAGGAGCGCATTGTCGCCTATTCTTCACCGATCCTCGAGACGGTGAAGCAAACGGCCGGCGCGGCCACCACCGCCGCCGTGTCCACCGCCGGCAAGATCACGTCCGTTGTCACTGGCTCTGGCGCTGCTTCTTCGTCCGCCACCCAGAGTGTACGTGTATATTATTCTTAATTCAAATGTGGATCCTAAGAAAAATTATAATATAATAGAGCGACACCTCGGCCACGGTCCTCACGCTGTCGGGCCGCACGCAGGCACGTCCCGCGGGCGTGTACGTGACCAAGTCGGAGGAGACCAAAAAGGACGGCGATGACGACCTGATCATTGAGACGACCACCACCGAAACGGTGCTTGCCAACGGGTCGGTGACAAAGCAAATTTCGACGCTCACCAAGCGCCTCAAGCGCGTCGCCACGACGGTTCCCGTGACGAGTGGAGACGCGGTGGCTGTTTCGATGGCGACAAGCACCACGTCGAGTGCGGCTGAGCAGCAGGGGTCGCCCACGATCGGCACGCCGCCTATGCAGACCACCACGACGCTGGTTTCGAGCTCGGTCTCGATTCACTCGCAGGATGAGCATGACACAGAGGCCTCGGCGTTGTCTGGCAGTGGCTGGTTTGCTGGCGTTGCTGGCGTTGCCAAGGCGGTCTCGTCGACGGTCCAGCAGGGTGCTCAGGCTGCCGCCGGTGCCGCCGGCGCTGCCATTGCTACTGCGCGCGCTGGCACGACCACGACCACATCGTCGCCGTCGGCGATGGCGGCCCAGGACGTCGCGACCTCCCAAGTCGGTGGTGGCGGCGCTTTATCCACCACGACCACCACCACGGTCGCCACGCCCGCGTCCATGGATGCGCGTGTGTCCGTGGTCTCGACCGCATCGACCGCCACCACCTCGACTGCGCGCCGCGCGCCAGGTGTCTACGTCGACAAAGACGTGTCGAGTTCGTGGGCTGGTAACGTTGAGACGATTGTCGAGACCACTACCACCACCACGGTGCATGCTGACGGAAAGATTACCAAGCAGGTGGCCACCAACACCAAGCGCATCACCCACAAGGTGACACCCGCGACGCCCGTGGCCCCGCTGCACACGACTGCGGCCATTGCCAGTCCGTCGTCATTGGAGACGACGATCACTGCAGCCAAGTCCGCGGTGGTGCGCCCGACCATCTCCACGACCACGACGACGACGCCATTCCGCACCGCGTCACTTCCGCCGCTCTCGCCTGGCCCATTGTCTCCAGCGGTGCTGAACCCGGCTACGGACTCAGGCGACGCGCTCACCGGTTGGGTGCGCGACACGTTCCGGGCCGACTACGACTCGCTTTCGCGCGGCGGCGGCGCCAGTGCCAGTGCCAGTGGTGCCGGTGCCGAGGCGTTGTTGACAGTGGCGGCCGAGTACAGCGACGACTCGGACGACGATCTGGCGTCGATGCTGTCGGACAGCGGCAGTCTGCGGTCGCCCATGACGTCGCTCCCGCGCACGCTCGGAGGCGGCCGTAACGGCAGTCTCCCGCGCTCGTCGCTCGACTACGAGCACGGTGCCACTGCCACGGCTACCCGCATGTCCGTGGACGGCGTGCGGTCGCAGTCGTCGCGCGGGTCGCTGCACAGCCTGCACACGGCCGGCCACACGACGCTCCTGTCCCCGACGTCGCCGTTGTCGCCGCTGGCCATGACGGCGCTGCCCGAGCTGCCGCCGTCGCCCGAGGTGCTGATCCGCGTCGTGGACACGGTCGGTGGCGAAAAGACGGTGGTCGCCGCCGAGGCGCAGCTGATGCCGCTGCACGCGGTGACATCGTCGACGTCGACGTCGCTCGCCGTGTCGGCCGAGCACTTGATTTGATTAAAATTTTGAAGCATTTTCCCCTTTCCCACTGCACATCAACCAATTGCATAAAAATGACCATCTCCAGTCAATCGATCACCCCGAGCCTGCCAAGGGCACGCAAACGCACGACGCGCGATTTTGACGATGACAACGACGACGACAATATGAGCGATAAGGGAAATGTCGGACACGGCCACGAACACTATCGCCTGGCCAAGGTCATTTGCCACGGCGGACGGCCGACGCGCACGCCGCTGGCCGAGATCCAGGGTAATTTCTATAATTGCGATATTTTACGTGGGACTCGTTTAACGAAATATTCAAAGCACAAACGCTTGAGCGGCTCTTTGCCGGCGCAAGACGGGCCAAGCCTGCGACAGCAGCAGCTGCAGAGCCAGAACCGGTCGCAAAAGCAAAGCTCGCAAGTTGCCCGCGCTGTGCCTCCAACCCTGTCCGCAGCAGTGGCGGTGCATGCGCATGCTGCGAGCGAGTGTACTGCGCGGCCTGTTGCTCTCAATCGTGTGCGCGATGCCAATCGACTGCGTGCGTCGAGTGCACCATCACTCTGTACGCTTTCTTATGGATCCCACTTGATCCCATTGACGAAAAAAAAAATTGAATAGCTACGACGGATCCGTCGGCCAGGAGACCGTGTGCTGGGTCTGTGCTCGTACCTGAGTGGATCAAAACCAATATATCCATCAATTTCGCAATACTCGGTAACGAACTAAAAACAAAACATAAAAGGATACAGTGGACCCGCTCAGATTCCACAGGCTCACAACGCCCTGCTAGGCACTGTAGTCTCCCATGCCACGCACCGCTGCCCGTTATCGTTGCTCCGTGAAACCGGTCTCACGCGTTCCCAGGCGATTCAAGGGTAGGGACGCCGGGGATTTCTCCCTGGCGCCGCTGTTTGAAGCTACCCACGGCACGGTCTTGAGAGGCAGCAAATCCATCGTCACAGGTCTCTTGGTTTAACCCAAGGTTGACGCTGCGAACCCGAATGTGGGCCGGTTGGCCGCCTGCATCCTTTGATAATTCCTCTACGTAAGCTTATTCGAGTGACAGACTGCGAGCTACCGCAGTCCAGGAGACATGAAACTCTTCACCCCGGGGATTGAACCCGGGCTACCACATTCAACTAAGTTGCGTGCGACAGTTGCGACAAGTGAAGCTTATTCACATTTTCTTGCCGCGGCCGTGATCCTTCTCTATGTCCTCGTGCTGGTTGGATGCCAGCGAGCGAGCTGCATCGCGCCTTGGTCCATGGCACCGATTTGAACAGCTTCCATTATGTCCTTTTTCTCGTCGTGGTCCTGCTCCTTGTCCATTCCCAGCCGGACTCGGTTCAGTGGCGACCTAATCACGGGCCAATATCAGTTAATTTTGAAAGATCAACAAACAACTCTTTCGCAGGTCAATAATACCGTACCCCACCATGCGCGCCGCCTACGTCCGCCCCGAGAACGCCCTACAGCGCGCCGAGGGTATGACTATTCCTATAACAAACCAAGAACCAAATAACTCACAGCGATAAAATACAGAGCTGGTCGCCGTCAATACGCCCGGAGAGGCGCTCAATGTTCTCGAGGAAACGCTCACCAACCGCCGCACCCGCGGCGCCGTCATCCCGTCGGTCGAGCCCCTCGCGCTGCGCTTCATCGAGCTCGCTGTCGATCTCAACCGCCCGCGCACCGCCCGCGAGGGTCTCCACGCCTTTAAGAACCTGGCCCAGAACACGGCGGTCGCATCGGTCGAGAAAGTGATCCGCCGGTTCCTGGAGCGCGCCGAGCTCAAGCTCCGCGAGGCCAAGCAGAACCTCGAAAAGAACACCGCCGCCAAGGCCGCCGCTGTCATTGCCGTCGATGACGAGGCGGTCGAGGATCTGGAGGCCAGCGACAGCTTCGAGTCGATCCTGCAGTCGGTCATCACCAGCGTGATTGAAGGCACTGCCGCCCCGACCACCGTCGACGGCGAGGCCGCCAAGGCCGCCAAGCGCGACCGCGACGCCGTCACCGCCCGCCTCAAGTTCCTGTGGGAGGCGTACCGCACGGTGCTGGAGGTGCTGCGCAACAATGCCAAGCTCGAGCTGCTGTACCAGCAGACGGTCGCGCAGGCGTTTGCGTTCTGCCAGCGCGACGGCCGCAAGAACGAGTTCCGCCGCCTGTGCGAAACCCTGCGCACGCACCTGGCGTCGCTTCCGCGGGCCGCGTCCCAGCACAATGGTATCTCGCTCACCGACCCCGAGGTGCTCCAGCGGTTCCTCGACACTCGGTTCATGCAGCTGCAGACCGCCAGCGACATGGAGCTGTGGCAAGAGTCGTTCCGGTCCGTGGAGGACATTTACCAGCTGTTGCTGACCGCCGGGTCGCTGATTGCGCCGCCGCACCCGGGCCAGGTGATGGCCGGGTTCCTGCCCGCGGCCCTGTTTGCCAACAAGCGCCACGGCGCCAAGATGACGCAGATGGTGGCCCAGTACCACGAGAAGCTCACGCACATCTTTGAGGTGTCGGACGACCGTCTGTTCCAAGCGGCCGCCTGGAACAAGTACATGTCGTGGGTCAGCACCGTCAAGGGCGCGCACCAGCTGTCGGAGGCGGACCAGTCGCGCGTGGCCGGCCACGTGGTGCTGTCGGCGCTGGCGGCGCCCGTGCTCACGGACGCGGCGGCCGAGGCCGAGGCCGCCGGTTCCGGCCGCTTCAACCGCAAGACCCGCCTGACCCAGCTGCTGGGTCTGTCGTCGGTGCCCGACCGTGCGTCGCTGCTGGCGGCCGCGTCGTCCAAGTTTGTGCTCGCCGGTACCACCGACACCATCCGCAGTCTGTACGAGGCCATGGAGCCCGGATTCCACCCGCTCACGGTCGCCGAGCAAGTGCGCCCGGCGCTGGCGGCGCTCGAGTCGGACGCCGTGTTTGCCAAGTACGTGCCGCACCTGCGCGCCATGGTGGTGGCCAAGGTCGTCAAGGCCATTTCGGCCATGTACTCGAGCATCTCGTTCGACACGCTGCGTGCCCTCACCACCGTCGGCTCTAACAACTCTGGATCAGCCACCCAGGAGCTGTTTGACCTCGAGCGCGTGATGGTCCGCGGCGCCCAGATGCGAGAGTTTAGCATCAAAGTCAACCACCGCGAGCAGACGTTCGAGTTTTCGACCGAGGTCGAAACCCCCGAACTGGCGTCGCTGTTTGAGATGCCGCTGTTTGACCGGTTCATTGCCGAGGAAAAGCAGTCCATCTTTGCCAAGGCACGTTCCGAGGCCAAGGAGGAGCACCGCGCAGCGCTGCAGCGGCAGGCGCTGATTGAGCAAAAGAAAGAGCAGCTCGAGCAGGCGCAGTTCAAGAAGGAGCGCGAGGAGGCGGCGGACCGCGCGCGCAAGGCCGCGGCCGAGCGCGAGGCGCTGCAGCAAAAGATGATTGAGGACGCCAAGGCTCGCGAGCTGGAGCGGCTGCGGGAGGAGCAGGACGCGATCAAGAAGGCCGAGGCCCGCAAGATTGCCGAGGCGCTGCGGGCCAAGTCGGGCGTCAAGATTGCCGACGCGGATCTCGACAACATGGACACCACCGCCATCTTTGCGGTGCAGGCTGAGCAGATCAAGAAGGAACGCGAGGCGATCGACGCCAAGATGCTGGCGCTGGCCAAGCGCTCGGACTACCTGGAGCGCGCCATCCGCAAAGAAGAGGTGCCGCTGCTGATTGCCGCCCGCGAGCAGCAAAAGGTGGCTGACCGCGCCGCGTTCGAGGAGGCCCGCCGACTTGTGGTGCACAAGGCGCAGGAGCGCCACGCCGAGGCCCTGGCCATCAAGCACCGCGTGGTGCGCATGCTGTCGGACTACCAGGCGTACCGCGTCGACATTGACGCGGCGCGCTCGGCCGAGATGGCGGCGGCGGAGGCGGAGGCGGCCGAGAAGCTGGCTGCCGCCAAGGACGCGCGCCGCGAGGCAGTGCGTGCGGCCCTGCGCAAGCGCATTGTCGCCGACGAGGAGCGTCGCGCCGCCGACCGCAAGCGCCAGCAGGAGGCCCTCATGGCCGCCGAGCGCGAGGGCATGGACGACGACGACGACTTGGACTTTGACAACATGTCGGATATGGACGAGAACGCCCCCGCCGCACGTCTGCCGGCGCGCGAGGCGCTCCCCGAGCGCGCGGCTCCGGTCATTCGCAACGCCCAGCCCGGTGCTTGGGTGCCTAAGGGCAAGCCGGTGGAGATCTCCGCCGTTGCCCCATCCGCGGCGGCGACCCCTCCTTGGGGCAAGGCGGGTGCCGCTCGTTCCAGCGGCTCTGCTTGGACTCCGAGCACTGGTGCTGGCGGCTCGCCCAGCAGCAGTGCCCGTCCGTCTGCGCCGGCTGCGACCGCCGCGGCCTGGCGTGGCAGCAGCGATCGCGCTGCAACGCCGTCCGACTCGACCCGTCCCCCCATGCGCTCGGCTCTTCCCATGGCCGACTCGCCCCGTGCTCCCATGCGCTCGTCTGTGCCTCTGACCGGTACTCCCATGCGCTCGACCGCGCCCCCGGCCGGAGGCCCTCGCACGCTTGAGCGCGCCTCTCCCGCCCCTGCTGCTGCCGCTGCTGGTGGTACTGTCCCGTGGCGCCCGAAGGCTGACGGCGCTGCTGGTGGTGGTGCCGCGACTCCTCCACCGCCTACGGCTCCCAAGGACGGCGTTGCTGCTTCTTCATCGGGCAAGTGGGTGCCGCCGTCCCGCCGTTGATTTTCATGTTTCCAAGTTTTCAATTTAATCGATTTTTTTTATATTTTATTTCTTTTCTTGGTGCGGCGAGGTCGCGTCGTAAGAGCAAGACCATTTGGACCCAGAGCGCAACGTCGGCAATGGCCGCGGGACGTACGATCGTGGCATGAACGGCGCCGTCGCGTACATTGCCGCACAATTCAACGAGCTCGCCCTCGACCAGCGCGTCGAGCATGTCTTGACCGAGCAGCCGTGTGTCTATCAGTAATTGTTGATCGCCTTGGTGCGGGTTGTGCTCTTGGAGCGAGACTGTCGTCTGCTGGTTGGCAAGATTGACGGCCATGACGCGCGCAACTGTTCGGACGGCGCGTCCTTGTTGCAAGCCCATTGAAATATCGCTTGCCAAGATGAGCTCGTACGCGGGCATTATAAAATAGTCCGAGTGTATATTTTTCAGGGAAAAAGTTACAACTTGTTGGCCTTGCCGACCTTGGACGCCTTCACCAGAGCCTGCTGAATGTCGGCCACCAGGTCCTCAGTCTCCTCAATGCCGACCGACAAGCGGATCAGCGTGTCGGTGATACCGAGGGCAGCGCGGTCGGCGGGGCTCACGGATCCGTGGGTCATGACGGCGGGCAGCTCAGCGAGTGACTCGACTCCACCGAGCGACTCGGCCAGGGTAAAGTAGTGGAGCGACGACAGGAACTTGTTGGAGGTGGCGAGGTCGCCCTTGATCCGGAACGAGATCATGCCACCAAACCCACGCATCTGCGACAGCGCCAGCGCGTGCTGCTTGTGCGAAGGCAGGCCCGGGTAAATCACCTCGTCCACGAGCGGCGACGCCTCCAAGTGCTTGGCGATCGCCAGCGCCGACTTGGCGTGCTGCTGCATGCGCAAGTGCAATGTCTTGAGCCCACGGTTGGCCAAAAAGCAGTCAAACGCCGAGGGAACAGCGCCAATCGAGTTTTGCAGGAACCGCAGCTTCTCGAGCAAGTCGGCCCGGCTGGTGGCGGCAACGCCCATCACCGCGTCGCTGTGGCCGTTGATGTACTTGGTCACCGAGTGCACGACAATGTCGGCTCCCAGAGCCAGCGGCTTCTGGAAGTAGGGCGACAGGAACGTGTTGTCCACCACCACGATAATGTCCTTGTTGACCGCGTGCGCGGCCTTGGCCACCGCCGCAATGTCCACCAGCCGCAGCGTCGGGTTGGTCGGGGTCTCGATCCACACCATACGCGTGTTGGCCTGGATCGCCGACGTGATGTTGGCCGGGTTGTACAGGTCCACGAACGACGCAGAGTAGCCGAGCGTGGGAGCCACCTTGGTGAAGAACCGGTAGGTCCCGCCGTAAACGTCGTTCACCGATGCAATGTGCGAGCCCTTGGGGAGCGACGCGACAATCGTGGCGGTGGTGGCCGAGCCCGACGCAAATGCGAGCGCGTGCTTGGCGCCCTCGAGCGCTGCAACCGCCTCCTCGAATGCGTTGCGGGTCGGGTTGCCCGAGCGCGAGTAGTCGTAACCCTAATTTTGTTTGTTTGTTTGGTTGGTTTTTTTTCTCAACGAAACGATGTGAAGAGTAAAAAAAAAAAAAAAAAATTCACGAACAGTGTGCTCACCGGCCGCCTTTTGCTTGAAGGTGGTCGAGAGGGAGATGGGGGGAATGACAGCGCCAGTGACGGGATCGGCGACGGCACCAGCGTGCACGGCATCGGTGCCAAAACTCTTGAACTGAGCAAGGTACTTGGCGTCGGTCGACATTTTTATAAAATTTTGTTGAGTGGAAAAGTTTTTGTTGGCTGCGGCTAGATGCGAGAGGAAGTTGGGTCCTTTTTGTTGTGTTTGATCTTTTCGTGGGGAAAAATTCTTTGCGGATTGCGTAATTCCTCCTGTTTGCTGTCGGTTTAGACGCAGCATGCTGATTAACGACGGTCGGTCAGCACACGAACAACTCTTGGTGTATTGCGTGCCCTCACGACTGGTCGTATTTTGGATCTAACGCACGTGTCGGCCGTGGGAAACCCTTGTACACATTCCCAATGTCCGAAATTATGCAGCGGAGGACCTGAAACGAAAAGTTCGAAGTGCCTGCGTCGGTTGGAAACGACTCACTTTTGCCCTCAAATTTTTTTTTTTGGAACAAAAAGGCCTGTTGCCCTCTCTTGCGCCTCCCTTTCGCTCGACCAAGCAAAAACAAAGTATAGAAAACATAAAAAATGAAGGCCCAGCTCCTCGCCCTCCTCGCCCTTGTGGCCCTCTCTGCCAATGCCGCCACCTGCTCGTCGTACAAGACCCGCCGTGACTACGGCGATTTGTCGGCCGCCGAGTGGAAGGAGTACGTTTCGGGCCTCAACACGCTGCGTGCGTCGGGCAAGTATGACGAGTACGTCAAGACGTACGCGGACGGCATCAACGAGGCGCTCGCCGGCAACAACTTTGGGTTCTGGCACCGGTCGTACCTCAACAAGCTCGAGCAGGAGCTGATTGCGGCCAATCCCAAGGTGACGGCGGTCCCGTACTGGGACTGGTCGCGCGACTACATTGCGCCGCACAAGGCCAAGCTGTGGACCAACGACTACGCCGGTTCGTCCAAGTGTGATGGTGTTTCCTCGTCGTCTGCCGTGTGGTATGCTTTTTTT
>MU625115.1:0-11482 GCA_025349905.2 Blastocladiella britannica
CAGCGTTGTCTTGAGGGGGAGCGCTGCGTGAAACATTCTCAGCGAGAAGCATCAGTCCGGCTTCGACTGTGACAAGAGGGCTGGCCAGGATAACGGCAAGAGTGGCGACGAGGAGGGTAATGAACTGCATGATTTATGATTTGATTTGATAGCAGGGTGCTTTGCAGGATGTGTGATTGATAGTCTGGGGAGCGAGCGGAAAAGGGATTGCGGCCACTACTTGTAGCTCTCCCCCATTTTGGATCCATCGCGTGAGAGGTGGAATGCCTTCATTTCCAGCCTATTTCATTTTCATAAAAACTTTATAAGGCTGGAAGTTCTGGGATCTTCCATTTGGGAAGTTACAACGCCACGAGCGATGTGAATATTTTGGGAATTTTATTCAATGACACCATAGGTAAGGAGCGCTGTCGCCGGCGACGGGGTGGGAGGGGGTGCTCACCGTTCGGTCATTCTCTCGCGGAGAAGAATAGTGCATAGACGAGGCACAAAGAAAACAATATTAATATAAAGCGCAGAAAATGGAGCTAACCGTCGGGATACCTCAAATCCATTGCAACGCATGTGTACATTTCAATGAGCGAGCGACAAAGCAAACTCAGCTTAAATGTTGAAGCACACCGGGCGGGAAGCCCAGGCGGCTAGGACATTTCCGCGACCCTCGGATGGCTGCATTTGAGTGGCAAGTTTTATTCCCGTCGCCCTTCGTCGGCCCAGAGATTCATGGCGCAACGCGTGCTATGGCGACTCGAGCCAGCGTCTCTGCAGATCAACAAAATACAACGGCAGATCACCCCTTCGGCAACTTTGTCGATAACACTGAAGAATTCGCGCACACCAAGAGAGTGGATGTAAATTTCATTTTGAAAATAATACAAGTCGGAGAGAGGCAGGGAAAAGAAGAGCATTATCTTTGCTGCCCTTGATGTGTTTTTGATGCTTGAAGGCCTTGATCTCGCATGATTGGACGAGGTATAGTCTTGTTTCTTCAAAGATCACCATCGATTTGAAGGGGGGTGCTGCGCTTTCGCTTGTTGCTCCATGATAATCCGCCCTCAACAGTGGCGGCAATGGCCAGGATCAAGGATCACTGCAAGAAGTGCAAAGATGAGTGAAATGGAGCGCATTTTGTGTATTTGCGAGAATTTTGTTTTGTTAATTATTTGGATTGTTTGGAGCCCAACAAAACGGAGGTGGGGAACCTCCGTATTTGTCGCTTGCAATGATGAAAAAGGGGACAATTGGATCAATAAAGTTTTCTCGTGGGAATTCCTAAATGGAAAATTAGCAAATTTTCAGTGAAAGTAACGTCAAGGTGACGTGAGGGAAGTTTTGGTGGAAATCGCGGCACCGTGGCGCACCATGATGCCATGCCGAGGGCGGCAACCTGAGATCATGATTATATCGTTTTTTTTAGTCCGATCTGCTCTTGTGAAAACCGAAGGTAATGTTGGATGTGGCCCATTGAAGAAATAGTGCAAACTCAGGAGAACGAATTTATTGTTATTTTTGGGAGAGAAAGGAAGGGCGCTTGTGCTTGGAGCTTGGACTTGGCGAGATCGTCTTAATTATTGGAGTGGAGGAACGGCACTTGTGCTTGGAGCTTGGATCGATCATTCGGCGTCGCATTGAGGGGGGATGCTGCGCTTCTTTTGGCTGGGGCTCTGGCCGGCGTCAACGGTAATGGCAGTGGTGGCCAGGATCACGGCAAGGAGAGCAACGATGAATGAGATGGAGCGCATTGTTATTGTTATTAATTATTATTAAGTGTTGTTTTGTTATCGTTTTCTTGATGTGGAAGAGCCAAATAATCGAATGGCGGGGGGGAACCTCCCGTATTTGTAACTTGCAGTTGAGCAAAGGGATAGAAAAATTATAAAGGTGATAAGGTTTTCTCATGGGACTTTTCCAAAATGGAAAGTACGCGATTTTTTAGTGGAAGTAACGTTGTGTAGTGAAAGGCGACGCGAGGGAAGTTTTGCACAAAGCGACACTGAGGCGCGCTTTGATGCCAAGGCGACAGTGAGATCTGCCTGAAATCTTTGCTTTTCTTATTTTTTGGGGTCCGATCAATCAGCCCCTGTAACAGCCGCCAGGAGCTGACGATGGGTGAGCTTCGTTTGGAGAGAGAATTATATGAGGAAATAGAACAGATTTTATTTAAATTTTTGGAAGGAGGTCACTTGTGCTTGGAACTTCGGCTTGGAGGTCAAGGACCGGAGCTTCGGCTTGTACAGATCGATCATTCGGCGTCGATTTCAAGGGGAGTGCTGCGCTTTCGCTTACCCCATGCACAACCGGCATCGACAGTCACGGTCGAGCTGGCCAGGATCACGGCAAGAAGTGCAAAGCTGAGCGAAATGGAGCGCATAATTACGAGTTTATTATTGTTGATTTGTTCTTATACTTGGTTTGGAGGAGCTAACGAAGCGAAGCGGGGAACCTTTCAGTACTTGTAGCCTGCCGTGACTGAAGGGAAATTATAAAGGGATAATTGGATCAATAAGGTTTTATCAAGTCCGAAAACGGAAGGAAGGTACAAGGACGGATTATATGCACATTTTTACTTGGAGGAAGTGACTTGAGAAGCAGCGGGAGCCTCAGTGGACGAAAGGGAAGTTTTGGTCGTCACGGCGACAGCGAGGCACGCGACGATGCCGAGGGCGACAAAGAGCAAGCTACCGGAGATCATGTATTGTCTGTTTTTTTCTGAGTTCCTTTATTTAAAGAGGCAAAGGGAAATCATGATTTTCACACGCAAAAATACATTTATTACTATCTTGACTAGCAGTTCCCAAAATGACAATCAATCACGGTGCAAAGCACGCACGGCCGGGATCAACGAATTGGCACGGTCGTCCACAATCACCGAAGCGGCAACCTCCGCCGCCTGGGCGATCATATCGTGCATGGTCGGCAGGCGCGCAAGCGCCACCGACACGGGAACGGCCGCAAACTCGGTGGCAACGCCGTTGCGGGGCGTGGTCGCAGACTTGACCTTGGCATTGAGCGACGCAGCGGCGTCGTTGATGGCGGCGGCAACGTTAGCACTGTGCTTGGTGATCTGCTCCAGCGACATATTGGGCATCATCATCTGGAGCGCGGCGGCCGGCAGCGGCTGGATCGGCGCAAACTTGGCGGCCACCTGGATGGACTCGCGGTCACCACCTTCCGTCGCCATCGACTCGGCAGCAGCAAGAGCCTTGGCCGCACGCTGGGCCGGGGGCAGGGTGTTAGGCGCAACGTACTCGTAGCACAGGCGCTGGCGATAGTAAAGCATGTCGGTGTTGGTGTACTGCTTCTCGTACATGACGACGCCGGCGGTCGGGTTGATCTGGAACTTGCCGCTGCCGCTGCCGAGCACCGTGTAGTCGGTAAAGTGCTTGGTCGATGTGCCCTGGTACACGGCCCACATGAGGTCGGTGTAGCTGTGATGGAGCCAAAATGCGCTATCACTGGGACTAGTGGCCGGCCGACCCATGTGACCGCCAACGACCACGTGGAAAGTACCGTGCGGGGTCAGCTCGACCTTCTCGGACATGTCGCCAAACGTCTTGAACTTGCCCATGGCGGCAGCCAGCACCTGGTTGCGCGGAATCCACGAGAACGAGTCGGCCATCACGTCTTCGTTAGGCTCGCGCACCACTTCATTGCCATTGTCGTCGGTAAGCCCCTCGAACGGGCCGGTGAGCGGGCCGGAGGCCATTGGGCCAAGGCCGGGCGACGCAAAGATCGGCGAATTGATCGCGTCCGAGTTGTCCGAGAACTCGTCCCCTATTGTTATTGTTTTGGTTGGTCAGCGATTTGGAGTGGATTGTGCTGGTTGAAACAAGGGAGAAACATACAGAAGGGAAGGCCAGTGAGCGTCGGCGCCACCTTGAGAAGCTCATCCTCAAACTCGGCCATCATGGCACGATGCAGGGGCAGGAACTGCGTGGTCTGGTGCCAGCGGATCGCGGCGCGGTGCTTCTTAGTGAAGTAATCGTACTTGCCCGATTTTTTCATTCTGCGTGTATTAAGGAGTGTGAGACTGCCAAATGGATCTCTCAAAAAAAGGATTGGAAAACGTACGCCCAGACACCATCAGAGTAGGCATTCTTGTCGTCGTCTGACAGAGTCGCAAAGGACTTGCGCTGGCGCAGCTTACCGTTGCAGATATCGGCCGGAGGCGCAGCGTTGGAGAGAACGGCAGTGAGCGCGATGAGGACGAGGATCGAGGCCTTCATTGTTTTGAGCGAATGTGTGTGTTTGTGGATCGTACTTTTCAAATGCAATCCGGCCTCGACGTGCACTCTTTATACCCTCCAATATCCCTCACAGCGGGATTTCCCGCTGCGCTTTTTCACCTTTTGCCTTTGCTGCGGCAATTAATTGGCATCATATGTGTGATCTCCGACGGAACGGCGGCCATGCTAGGCGTCACTCCTCAGACGGAACGGCGGCCATGCTATCGTGCATGCAAACCAGGCCCCACGTTGTTTGCTATTGCTATTGGTTTGCTATTGGCAAAAACTCGATCCAGTTTCATTTTAAAAACGGCAGGCAAAACTTCCGCAGCGGCGAAACACTTCAAGCGGATCGAGTCGTGAGCAATCCGGCGGGACTCGGGTACACGGTGGCATGCAAATCGTCCTCGTCGGTGGCTGATACGAGCTCATCAATGCTCTCGCTCTCGCCCTCGTCCCTGATTTGGCGCTTGTCCGCATCGTGGCCGTCCTCATCGTCATCGTCTGTCGTGGAATCAAGAGTGCCATCATCATTGCCACGGGCGACCTGGTCAATTTCCAGCGTGTTGAATACGGCCGCGAGTCCCCGGACCGGGTGGCGGTGGTGCAGGCGGGCCGCCTTGCCAGAGCCGGCTTCAATATTGCTGCTTGCCACACCTGATGCCTCGCTGGCAGATACACTCAGCGATTCAGCTCGCTTTCCAGACCCGGCCGTCGAATGCTCAGAAGAAGCCGCTGTCGCGGCTGCAACAGCAGTGCGCGCCTCAATCATACCCAGGCGCGCCTTCAAGTCAGAGTTCTCGGCCGCAACCGCGCGCGCGTACCGGTCGAGGTCGGCGCACCGCTGCGCAAACGTCAGCGGGCGCACGTGGAACCGCAGGGTCATGGTACCGTTGGCCGCCAGCAGGCCGTCGCGCTCCAGGCGCCACCGTGGGTAAAAGTCGCCCGAGCCCCACGAGTCGCCCACGGCAAACCGAGACGTAAAGTCGCGCTCTACGCTAGTGGTGATGGTGCGCGTGCGGTCCGCGCGTTCTTGCGTCGTGGCGGTGGTGGCGGCCGTTGGGGCTGCCTCAACTGTGCGGGTGCGGGTGCGCGCGGGTGTTGGCGTTGTTCCATCCACTCTGCGACTGCCCGAGGTGGCGCCAGAAACAGAAGGGCTCGTAAGCACGCCCGAGTCTTGTCGGGCCACTGACGTCGTAACAGCCACACCTGAATCGGAAACCGCCTGCTTGGTGGAAGGAGGGGACGACGGCGGCGACGCGGTCGGCGTGGACGGTAGCGAAGTCGACGTCGCCGGCACCGACGGGGGCGGGTGCACCATGATCTCGATCTTGTACTGGTACTCGACCGACTCGCCCTGCTCAAGTCCCGCGACCAGCTCCACAAAGATGCTGACGGCGCGGCCGCGGACGCGCGGACTGCCGTGCGGATACACCTTGAGCCGCCACGTGATGCCGCCGGCCACCACCAGCGGGCTATGGAACACCTGGCCAGTGGCGGCATAGTCGCTGAACGACGGGATCACCACCTCGGACGTCGCGTAGCTCGGGAGCAGCGGGTTGGCGAGGGCGGGGAGGGTCGGGACGCTGGACACGATGGGCAGTGGCGACGCGGGCGATTCGAGTGACGCAAGACGCGCTAGTAGTTCCTCTGCCTGCCCGACCAGTGCGGCCGCGGGCAAGGTCTTTGTTTCCGACAAAATGGACGATGAGGCTTTGGTGAGCACCTCAATGTGCGATTCGACTTGGTCGCGGAATGCTATTGCATATTTATCGACCGTTCAGCTTTGTTCGTTGCCTTTGAAAATATAAAGAAAAATACCAAAGAGACTCGTCGCATAGGCGCGGACTTCTTCGTTGACATGCTCGAGTGCAAGCGTCACATGGTGCTGCACCTCCTCCTGGGTCTAAAATATTAATTGATTCCAATAAAATTACAACGAAGGGAAAAAATGTAAGGATCATACCTTGAGCCGGGCCGACTCGAGCCCAGCCATCCGGCTCTCGGCTTCCGCGACAACATTGACGAGCTCGATTTCGACCAGCTTGATCCGCACCACGGCCGCTTCGATCTCGGCCACACGCGCCGCGTGCACCTTCTCCAGATGAACAAAGTCGTGGCCGCGATGCAGATCGCCAAACATGGCGCAATCCGAGCACAGCGGATCCTTGCACGTGTTGCAGTAATAGTACAAAGGCGCCTTGTGTGCGGCACAGAGTTCCGCCTGTGATGACGGCTTTTTCTCATGCGGCACCGCAGTGGCCTTGGCGGCGTCCATGTCCTCGGCAATGTCGCGGATCTGCGCCTGCAACTCGTCCACGAACCGGCACTGAACGAGCTGCGACACGTACAGGTGCGTGCGGCAGTGCGGGCATTCCGGTCGCTCTTGCGTGATCCATCGCTACATATTTTTTTTGGTGAATAAAATGGAAGCATAAAAGAAAAATAGGCAGAGCCCTCGGTACCTGCATGCAAAACTCGCAGCCCATTTTGGAGCAGCTGGGACACATGACGGCGCGCTCGAGGGTACCAAAGCAAATAAAGCACTTGAGAAGATCGTCGAGTGCAGCCACCGATTTGTGCCGCTCCTTCTCCGGTGTTGCTTCCCGAGTGCGAGGGGCCGCAGTCGAAAGGGCAGCAATCGCCGCCGCAGCCGCAGAATGGCGGCGAGAGCCAGCAACCACGCGGGACCCGGCAGTCGTGCTGGCGGTTGACACCAGCTCGGGATGGCGGTGCCTCGAAGCCGGCCAGGAAGGCGGGGATGGCGAAGGTGCTGGCGAGGACGCCTCGGACGGCGGGCGAGTCATGCCACGACCCGGGACATACTCGCCGGCACGGAACCGCTGGCCGCGCTCGGTGGCGTCGCTAGGGCGCGCTCTCTCACGCGCCAGTGCGGCGCGCCCCTCTTCCTGCAGAGACACAAGAGCAGTGGGGTGAGAGCTTGCGCGAGTGGCCAGACGGGTCAGATTGCGGTAGGTACGCAGCTCGCTTGCAGTCGCATCCCGGTAAAACGGATCACCCAACCGAGCGGTGGCAGCGACAGCGCCACTCGAGTAATCAAGCTCGTCGTCCTCTGCGTCGTCGGACGAGGAAGACGAAAGGGCGGCCATGGTGGCCACAAAGGCCGCCGGGTCATTGTCGAACCGCGACAAGATACCGGGTTCGTGGTGGGGATCGTCACTGCCACCAGAAGGGCTATTCGTACCGCCCGACAGCGTGAGCCGGCGCGTCGCGTACAAATGTCCAACTAGGTCGTGCTCTGCCCGGGCGACTTGATCGTCCATATCGTCCTCCAAGTCGTCAGGGTCAATCATGTCGTCGGCAGCAAGGTCGGCGTAAATCTGGTCCATGCCAAAGGCGTGATAAGGGTCGCCGAGATCAACGTGTGCTTCCTCCTCATCGTCGTTGTCGGCATCTTCGTCGGAAAGCGATTCCACCAGCATGGCTCGGTGGAGCCGGCGGAACTGGCTCGCAGAGGTGCCGATGGTCACTGCAATGTCGGATGCAGCCTCGCCGACGCTGCCGCTCCCGTCATCATCGTCGATTTCGTTGTCGTCGCCCTCTTGGTCGTGGCTGTTGTTGGAATCGCTCCTCTCGACGTCGCTCTCGTCGATCTCGCCAATGTCATGGATTCCGCTGCCGTCCCAATCACGGCGCATGGCGGCACGGTACCCCAGCGCGAACTCGGACGTCCTGCTGAGACTCTCTGCATTACTACTGGCGCCGCTCGCGAGCGGTCGAGGGCGGGGAAGCACGGGGCTCGAGTGGGATGATGGGATCCAGTCAACCGGCGACGCGGCAGACGACCGTCGAGTACTAGGTCCTGACACCGCCATTATACGACTGCTGCGGGAACCAGGCACGACAGCAGGGAAAGAATGGCGCGGCGAGCGCAGAGACCGGGGGCCAGTCGGAGAGGCATCGCGGCTCGCAGGTCCACGGTGTGTGCTCCCACCCATTGTCGTGGACCGGCGTCCTTGCAGAGCCAAATACTGCGCGGCATCGAAGGAGGGTGAGGTGAGCGATGCACGGTGGGCCCCTGGTGAAGGCGCTGCGGTCAATGGAGAGGCCGAGCGGGGTGAGGCGTTAGCCCGCCCAGCTGCTGCGGAAAATAGTGGCGACGGCGGCAGCGACGACGGCGTCGCAGGTGCGGAAGAAGGTGCAGCGCCCGAGGCGGACGAGAACGACACGAATGACGACCGCACCGACGGATCGGGGGTCGGGAGGTCCGTCCACAGTGGTGGTGAAGACCGCGTCCGGGACTTGCGCGGCATGTACTCTGTTTGCTTTTGTGGATCAACGATGTTGGGGGAGGGGCCGAAGGGAAGAAGAGGCGTTTCTTTGGTGCTCGCATTTGAATCAGCTGCACGCCACACCAACGAAAAAAAAAAACACTACGACTCGTCCTCGTCCTCGAGGCGCAGCCCGGACGGGCCCCACAGCTTGAACGTGCGGTCGTACCCGGCGCTAGCCACAAACCGCGCATTGAGCGCCACGTCCACGCTCATGACTTTGCCCTCGTGGCCCTGCATGGCCTTGAGTGCGCCATAGTCGCCGTCGGCCCACACGCTGACCACGCCGTCGTACCCGCCCGCAATCATAAACATGCCAGCGGTCGCCGGGTGCCCACGCACATATTTTCCAGCGTTGGCGCCGGCAAAATCGGCCGCAACGGGGGCGCGATCGGCCCTAAAGTACTTGACCTGCGACACCAGCGACCGGTGGGCCGGAATCGTGGCTGCACACGCGACGCGGCGCAGATCCCATACTTTGATGCTGTGGTCCTCGGACCCGGTCGCCAGCTGGTACCCGGATGCTGGGTGGAAATCGACCGATAGCACTTGCTTGAGATGCCCTTGCAAGTTGAGAACACATCGGCCCGTGCGCAGGTCCCACACTTTGCCGATGCCGTCCAACCCACCGGTGGCCGCCAGTGATCCGTCCGGGTGGAATGCGATCGCATACACTTCGCGAGCATGGCCGTCCTGCGTCAAAAGCTCGGTCCCAGACTCGACATCCCACAGCCGCCATGTCTTGTCGAACGAGGACGATCCAACGTACCGTCCCGATGGGTGATATGCAACGCGCGAGACGCGTGACGTGTGACCTTTCAGTGTCGTGATTGGCGATTCACTGTTGTTTTGTTGTATGTGTCAACGAGTCCTTTTTGAGGAAAATGGGAAGATAAACCTACCTGTCCAAGGACCACAAGCACACGTTACCCTCGGCACCCCCACTGACCAAGTTGGCGCTCGATGCGTCCAAACCGACGGTAGCGTTTGGATGCCATGCGAGTCCGCCCACGCGGTCAACGTGTGCGCGACGGACGTCGCCCAATCGCTTGCAGTGCGGAACCGACCACAGCTGCACCGCTCCCGAGAACGATCCGGTAGCCAGTGTTTTGGAGTTGGGCGCAAAGGCCACAAACGAGACGGGCCGCGAGTCCACAATCTCGGACGCAATGGGCGTCCACGACTTGACGTCCGCGTACAGGTCGCGGCGCAGCGACTTGAAGACGCTGGTTGGGGTATCGAATTCCTGGCGCTGGCGGGCGAGTCGGGCTTGCGCACGCCGTAACGAGTGGTTGGCGATCCACCGCCGCGCAAACAGCAGCTCGGCGGTGCCGGGAGTAAAGTACTCTTCGCCATCGTCGGACGCGTCGGACGCGTCGGGGTCGTCGAACGTGACCTGAACGCCGTCCATGGTGCTGAGGATCTTGCGGAGTCGGTCGCGTCGCTCTGCGGGCTATCGTATTTATTTCATGAGCTTTATTGCAATGGAAAATGGTGCGGTAATAGTACCCCTTCGCCAAAGAGCGTGATGGGATGCCCGAATTCGCGCAGCTTGAGGCGCACGAGCCGGTCGTCGGTTGGGACGGCAATGGAGCGCAGTCGCCGGCCAGACTCGATCGAGTCGAGGATAGCGGCGTGCTCTGCCTTGGCCCGGCGCATGGACTCTGACGCGTGCTCGTTGTCAATGTCTATATATTTGGTTAGTAGGACTGAATGCGATTGGTTGGAATGAAATGTAAGTACCCATCAGGTCGTCGTCATCGTTGTCGTCGTCCACTTCCATGAGGTCGTCCAGATCAACCATTTCTTGTTTCGGATGGAGGTTGCCCTCCGCGTCTGCGCCCGTGCTCTGTCGGGAGGCCATTTTTTTCTCTTACACGGCTGGGGAGAGTCGGTCAAAAAGCTTCAGGATAAACAGGGCAAGATACTTTTCGCAGGAAACTGGAATGTCACCCAGAATCCGCCAAACTTTTCCAATTCCGCAATAAAAATCCCACTTTTTTTTCCGCTGGATTGTTGTCTGGCGAAGCCGTTGACGCTGCCATGTTTCCTTTGAATTTTTGCTCCATTTTCCTCGGGAATCGGACTTGATCACCTTTTCCGGTGGATTTACAAAATACTTTTCCAACGGATTTTTAGCTCCAAAATCCAGCCGAATCTGAACCCAATTCCTATCCGTCATATATAAACTTTCTTACATTCGCCTTTGCCCAAATACACACGTTCGATCGCATCCTAATCCTGCCCAAACTTGATCGAAGAGTAAAAGTAAAGGACGGTTCTTGAATGAATAATGTGGTTGGGGGCCTGTGGTCGAGCAGAGGAGAAAAAGGGCGATCGACTTGCTTAAGAGGCAAGACCGGTTGGGCATGCTCGGAGAGTCTTGATGCTGCCACCGAAACGTCATGCGAGATCAGCAGGCGAGGAGAGTGATTCTAGATGCTCAACGAATGGATTGCGGGTGTGGTCGCTCTCGTCGGTGATCATGCCGACTGCTGGGTCGAGCACTTTGTTGGCAGTAGTGTCGGCGAGCATGGGCATCCCACTCATTCTGTCACCATTGTCTTCTCGAGCGATTGCGTTGGGAGGTGGATCACATCCGTGATGCTCGCACTGTTGATGGTCGCCAAGGGCTCAAAGATCGCCAACGAGCGCAATGGTGCGGTTGTGATTGCTGCTGTAAACCCACCCATTGCTGGATGGAATGGCTGTTTTTATTTTGCCACCAGTACCACCACCAGTACCACCACGCAATCGCCACTGCTGCTGGAAAAAAAAGTGATGTTGGTGGTGAGCATCACTTTGGCCGAAAAAAGGTAAACAGCCAGCGCAAAAAATAAATAATAATAACGACGAACGTCGTATTGACTTTTTCGTGAAAAATGAAACAAAACAAAGTTGGCGCCAAATTTTGCCAACTTCCCACGAATCCGCACAATCAGGTTGATTCTGCTGTCAGGTCCG
>MU625116.1:0-11453 GCA_025349905.2 Blastocladiella britannica
CTCGATGCGCACGCCGCCGACAGGAGTGTAGCGAGCGACCGCATCAAAGTCAATGAACTGGCCGGCGGGGGTACCCTTGGCCTCGTTGATCCTGAGAACAAAAAAAAAAAAAATTAAAAGAATGAGACCGTACAGCAAGTCCACAAAGTACACCCCCGGCTCGACCGTGACGACCATCCCAGCCTCGAGCACGCGCCGGAGACGCAAGTACCGAATCGACGGCTCGTCAATGGCCGCCGACCCACGGGGCTTGCCGCCGACATCGTGCACGTCCAAACCCAAGAGGTGCCCGAGTCCGTGCGGGAAGAACACGGCCTGCGCGTGGTGCGCCAAGATCTCGTCAATCGATCCACGCAGGATCCCGGCGTCCTTGAGCCCCTGGGCAATCACGCGCTCGGCCAGGCGGTGCATGGCCGTCCAGTCGACGCCCGCACGCAGCTGCGCAATCACCGCGTCCTGCGCCGCCAGCACCGTCTCGTAAATGGCCTTGGCCTCGGGCGTGAACTTTCCGGTCCGTGGGAACGTGCGGGTGATGTCGCTCGCGTAGTTGAGCACCTCGCACCCGGCATCTACCAGCACCAGCGCGTGCTCGGAAACGTCGGGAGCGTGCAAAGCCGCGGTGTTGCGGCCGTAGTGCAGGATCGCGGCGTTGTGGCCGACACCCACGATCGGCAGGTACGCTTGCTTCGGGGCGCCGCGACGGTGGCACTCGTACCGGAACAGGGCCTCGAGCTCAGTCTCGGAAGTGGCGGTCGGGGTTGCCTAAATTTAGGTTAAATTGGATGGTTGGGGAAATCCAGTTGTCCGCGGCTGCCGTAAAATTAAAAGTACCTTCATGACAGCAACGTGCGCGGCCGACGAAATGGCGTTCGCGCGCTTGATCAGAGCCACCTCGTCCGCGGTCTTGTACATGCGGGCGTTGGTCAGCGCATCGGTGAGCTTGGTGCGGTCGGCACGGTCCACCAGCGCCGCGGTCAACGCCGCCAGGTTAGCGTCGGTCTCGTGCTCAAGAACATGCACCGACTCGGCAGCGGCAAGGTGGGACGCCATCTGCGCGACAGGGAGGACATCCATCCCGAACGTGGTGGCCTGGGTGGCCAGCGAAGGGGCGGCGCCGATCCACACCGCCTCGTCATTGTCAATGTGCGGCGCGTACAGGGTGGCGCGGCGGGCGGAGATGTCCAGCACCAGGTGGTAGTTGGGCTCGTCGCAGCCGGTCGCATAAAAGAAGTTGGACTCTTGCCGGAACGTCAGCTCGACGTCGGTCGAGTGCCGGCACACGGTCACGTCGCCGCGCAGGTACGCGGACCCGCGCGAGACGCCCAGGGCGGCCAGCGCGTCAAAGATCTTGGCGCGGTGGGCGGCCCAGATGGCGGTGGTGGTGGTGGTGATGGTCATTTTATTCTTGCCGGTTTCTGTTTGAGAGGCCAGAGAGAGACAGTCGCCCGCACGTGTAATATAAAATATAAAAATAAAGAAAAAAAATTCTCTCAACAACACACACATCGACCCGACGATAAAATTCAATAATATTAAGAATGGCCGCCGCTGCCCGTACCACCGCCATCAAGGCCCTCGACTTTGGCAAGGTCGCCGTCTCGCTCAAGCTCAAGCAGGAGACTGCCCAGCAGCTGGCCGCGTTCCGCAAGCGCCACGACGAGCTGGTGCGCACCGTCCAGACCCTCAAGGACCAGCGCCAGACCATCGACTTTGCCCACTACCGCTCGGCGCTGGCCAACAAGGCCATTGTTGATGAGGCCGAGCAGGCCTTCGCCAAGTTCACGCCCGCATCGTACGACCTGGCTGCCCAGCTCAAGGTGATTGATGCCTTTGAGGCCAAGGCTGTATGTCTACTTTTTATTTAGTATTTGTATGCCATATATATTCATAATATAAAACCATAAATACAGGTCGAGCGCGCCCAGCACACTGCCACCGCCGTCAACGACGAGCTCAAGGATCTGCGCGAGACCCTCGCCAACATTGAGAGTGCTCGTCCGATCGACCAGCTCACCGTATGTTTTTACCTTTTCCTAATTTTATGCTGTAAAACGTAACTAATATAAATAACAAAGGTCGACGACGTCGTCCGCGCCAACCCTGCCATCGAGACCGAGGTGGAGGAGCGCGTCAAAAACGGCCGCTGGGATGTGGAAGAGTACAACGCCAAGTTTGGCGATGCCCGCATGGTCTGAGTTTCTTATATTGTTGTTGGTATTGTCAGCCCGAGGACGGAATATGGAAACAAAATTTTATTATATTGTTATTACTCTACTTGTCGTCGGTCTCGGTCGATGGCTCAGTCTCGGACTCGGACTCAGATTCAGTCGCAGGCACTGGCTCAGTCGCTGGCCCTGAATCAACATTGTACCCATGCTCCTCCAACCCACCACGGACGCGATCGAACCGCTGCCCAGCGGGAGCCATGCCGTCGGCGCTAAAGTCTTGCCGGAACACCACCTCCTCGGCGTACTCGCCCTTGAGCTCGCAGTTGTCGGGACACGTGTACACAAAGTAGGTGCCGAAATCGTAGCTCTGCGAGTCGGTCTCGTCCAGAGGCAAGTGCACCAGCAGCGTCGACAGCACCTGGCACTCCAACGTGCGAGCGGTCCCGCAGCGCGGGCAAGCCGCCACGTCGCCCACCAGCGGCCGGCCATCGTCACTCACGTACAGCGGCACGGGATCCACCTCGTCGCTCACGCGCAGATACCGCAGAACCTGGTCGGGGTACCGCTCGATCCGCTTTTGGAACTTGAGGAACGCGCGGTCCACGCCCGTCTCGGACTCTTCGTAATCCTCGTCCTCGACCGGTGCCTTGGGTAGTTTCACCAGCGACCCGGGGGTTACGCCGTCACCCATTTCCTCAGGCTCACTCACAATCGATAGCTCTGGGTACCGGAACCGCTGCTTGAGCAGCCGCGGAAGACGCGTCGCCGGCGGCTCGGATAAATCGCTGCCGGACTTGCCGCAGGTGGCGCTATGCGACCCGTACGTCCAGTCAATCGCCTGGTGGCTGCGCGAGCAATAGTGCGCGCGGTCCGACTGGCATTTGCCGCATCGCTTGGTGGCTGCAACCCCGCAAATGGCGCAAGTGCGGGCCGCTTTGGACGTGTAGGCCGGTTTCAAGGTCGTGGCCTCGGAGTCGGGGTCGGTCGCAAAGTAATCATTCTCCAAGGGCAGTTGTGCGCGAAAAACGCGTGTGCTGCATTCCGTCTGTGAGTGTCCTTACTCTCGATATAAATGAAGGATATACCATTTGCGGTAGTCTCTGCGATGGCACTTGCCGTTGCGGCAGACAAACAAGTACAGGTCGCGATGGTACGCTTCCTCGGGAAAGTCCTCGGCAGTGTACATTTGAAGCAGCAAAATCATGGGCTCACTGCAAGTACCGCATGTCAGCTTTTCTGCCGCGAGGGGCCGCGAGGGGTCGAGCCAGAACTATTTAGTCCAAAATGCATGAGTTTTGCCCGAGGACATTTTTGAAAAAAAGAGGAAATACCGGAAGGCCGCCCAGCTTGGTCGGAAATTCCTGAACCAGTAGCGGCTCCTGCACGTCGTCCACGTCGACAAATCCGAGTTGCACCAGGGGCGGCGACATTATCCTTGAAAATCGCTTTAAATCCAAAATCCAAAGACCACACGTGAATTTGTCACTGCAATTTTTTTTTTGCAACAAAACAAAACAAAAAATCGAAAAAAAAAATGTCGCTGGCACCCGGTCGGACAGGCACACTGTCGCTGTACCGTGCACTCTTACGGGTACAAATCTATTACATAACAAACATGGCACCCGTGTTTGACATAGGAATGTGCACAGGTAGCCAAAAACATGCCGACAGAGGAACGTCGTGTACTGCTCACAAAGAGAACGAGGCAAGAATTCCGACGCAACAAGGATTTAGTTGATCCGGCAGAGGTTCAGGAGGCACTTGCGCTCGGGGAAGTGCAACTCGAGAACTTTTCAAGGATTCAAAAGCATTTGAGTACTATCCAACGCCAACCTTCCATTATCCCTGTTGCGCTTCCCGAAAGGACACGCCAGCAGGAATGGGTCTCGGATGAAGATCGAGCAGCAGCAAGGGATGCGCTGCGTCAAAGCGCTCGACTTCACTTGGCGACGATTGGAGGCAAGGAACTGTCCAAATAAACCTGACTTGCCATTTGACAACACCCACTTTCCCTCTTTGTTTTTCTCCTCTAGACAATATCATGATCCCTATTTAAAATTATGAAAAAATAAACTCGGATCTTTTGCAAGACAATGTAACAACTTTTCTTGCATCGTTTCCATATCGCGCTGGACCCATTGTCAACAAAAAGTTGCCGGCCGCCCCACGCTCCGACACCACCACCGCGCTTCCCAGCTCCGAACGAAAATATATAATCCATTTCCCAAATGACAGAACCAACGAGTTTGGATCACACTGATGTAAGCGATGCACACGAAGCTGTCGTATCTGGTCTTCCCCGCTCTGGCAACGTCATCGACATTGACGACAATGACGAGCTTGAAGCGACACCGGCCCTCGGCACATACTCTTCGATCGTGCACGTGCACAACTGGGTCTTCAGTGCCGACTCGCTTGTAGAAGCGTCTCCCACGTCGAGCAGCGAAAACATTGCGCGCGATCCCGCCGATTCCGAGGATGCGGCGGCATCCAAATTCGCGTCGTCGCGAACGGAGCAACACAGGCGATCGTCGTGCCGAAAAATCCTCGGCCAGGTGCAATTCCGACCGTGCAAGCTGTCGTTGGATCAACAAATCCAGTACCGCCACGTTACGCAAAGAGTAAAACGCGCCGTTCCATGGCGCACTCCCTCGGGAATCCCTACCCTCAAATCGTCCATCAAACCGTTTGACGGCGCAGTTTTGTCGGTCTACCACTATGCGCCACTGACGCTCGCGGACGCTAGTTGTGCGTTGCAAGACCCTCGCCGTATGTCTTCCTGTAAAAGCCCTGCTGCTGCCTTGTCCATGGCCCCGGAGCTGTTTCAGCAACCCTGGACGTTTTCTCAAATGCTCCACGTACGGATCTCTTTACTTTCCTATATTTTACAAATTAACTCAAAGGAACATCCTATAATAGGCCATTCGAGCTCCAGCATCTGCGCCAGAAGCGTGGCTCGCAGCAGTGCTAGATATCCACTGCGATCCGAGTGCACGCGACATTGACAAGATCACGCGCTGGAACGCCTTCGGTGAGCAAGGGGTCCCATCGTTTGGGGAAGGGCGAACCCGCGACCTGGTGGACTCGGCGATCGGGCTCAACGCCGCCGTAAGCTTGCTCGGCATCGCCGCCACCTGCCGAAACGACTTTATCTCCAATGTCAACATCGCTTCCCTTGCTGAAGAGCAACGGTGCCGGCACGTCACGTTTGCAGCCACGATCGTTACCAAGATTGCCATTATTCCCAGCGTGAACCGCGGCAAGGGCGTCAAGAAACGGTCCATGAAGGGGAACCCCATCGTTCATGCCATGCAGAGCGGCGGCGGCAGCAACAGCAGCAGCAACTCGGCCGAGGGACTTCTCATCGTCAAGGAAATCCCGGCAGACGTCGACCAACCTCGTTGGGAGTGCTCTCACCTTTCCGAAGGCAAGATCTGGGTTGTGGTGGACTAAGTCAGTGTCCCCATTGATCCTTCACACACACTTCCACCACCACACCATATTTTTCCCCACATACTTTCAGTTTGCTCATGATACCAAATTCAAGAGTGTAGTCTGGCGATTAGCTCAACAATGGAAAAGCAAGAAAGGGGACGGATTTTTGTGCACTGCTCCGCCCCATTTTATATTATTCAATCTACATAGCATATTTTCTGTCCCTTATGTCTTTTTTTGTTGTCTTTTGTGGAGTGTCTATATAAAAAGTATATTCGACCTTACGAAAACGATGGCGCCACTTCGACCATCTCGATCCACCAGTCAGCGGGGAACCGAGACGTCACCTTGGACCGGACAGCCAAGCGGAGCGCGTCCACGTCGCCCCCAGCCCGGTAATGCACGTGCAGAATCCCGCTCAGGCGGTTGAGGCTCGGGCTCCACACATGCACCTTGGAGACCTCGGCAATTCCATGCAAGCACGCCACTTCCCCCACCAGGCGATCCAGGCCCTTTTGGAGGGTCGGGGGAGTCACTTGCAAGAGAATGCTGCCGGTGGCGGTGGCAAGGGGCACCGCTAGCCACATGAACGTCAAGCCCAGGGCCAGAGCACCAAGGGCATCGGACGCAGGCGCAACGTGCTCGATCGTAGACGACGGGGCCGAACTGAACATGGCCTGGATCCAGTGCACAATCAGCAGGATGATGGCCGAGATGCCGTGCGCTTGGACGAAAGGGTTGTGCAACTTGTCGTCAAAGGAGCGACGAGACACGACTATTGTCAAAGTAGGTTGTCAAGGCAGATACAGAAAGAAATATGTGGGGGAAATACGTACGAGGAAAGTACAATTCGTGGATGCGGCAGAAAAGGATCAACACCGAGCCGAGTAGGGCTGCCATGACGGGGACGACAAAGGAGGTCATCCTGCAGTTGAGCAATCGGGTCAGGATGAGGAATAAGGCAGACATTCAAATAAGTGAAAATGGATCAACGTACTGAACTTGCCCGTGCTTGTGATCCTCTTGCTCCAAGACGGCCTCCAAGGCTTCCTTGACGGCGTAGAGGCCAGAAAAGAGCAGCGAGAGCGAGTTGGCAAACGCGTAAACGACATCAAGGCGTTGGAGACTGACGCCATTTCAGAGTTAAGTACCAAAAAGCACGTTCCTGAAAGAAAAAAGAGTTTACCCAAATGGCCGAGTATTGTCGGGCTGGAAGCTCCCATTCAATGCCAGATAACGCGACAGGACCGCGTTTCCCACGCCAAGGGAATCAAAGAGAAAGAGCAGCGCCGAGCACTGAAGGGCTGCCAACAAGAACCATAACAAAAAATTAGCACTCACAAGAAAAAAAAAAGTCATGGCGCCGGGCGGACCCATTGATTCCACTGAGTAGCCATAGAGAAAGACGGCGATGGCCAAACCAAGGGCAGCGACAGAGGTCGCCAGTTCGCGTGGCTGCGACAGGCCAAACGCGATATAGCCCGTCATGGTCGGTGCGGTCGCGCTGTGCCCGTGGCTGGCATGAATTGCGTGTCCATGTCCGTGTCCTTGGCTGTGGCCGTGGCCATGGCTATGCTCATGCTGCCCGTGGAGGTGGGGTGGGTGAATCATGATTGATTAGATGGCAAGATTCGCTGGAAGACCCAAAGAGTTCCTTTTCAGAAAAAAAAACTTCAAAAAACTTCAGAATGGATAGCAGGTACCTCGCCCCGCCCAAATGCGGCAAAATGCACCTCATCTCCCCGCCCGGGTCGCCACCACTGGGATGGGAGCAGATTGATGAGAGCCACCCAAACCCGGACCCTCTGGCCGACGACTTGCACGCGGACGCCTTTGTTCTTTCGCGGGATCCCACCGTTCCGCGCGGCCCGCGCCCATCCGACCAAGAGGCGTCGCGGGCGCTACTTGCGTCCGTGTCGGCTAAGCTGGCCTCGCTGAGCGCCTTGACTGCCGTGAAGTCAAAACCGCCACTCATTGCGCTTTTCGGCGATGGCGACCACGATAATGGTGACGAGGACGGTTCCGCACTTCATGAAGAGAACCACGGCGGCGACATCACCCGCTCCTCCGTGACCGGTCCTCGTATTGCGTTGGCCCAGGCCTCTGGTGGCGGTGGCGAGGCACCCACAACTGGAATGGGCCAAGTCACCCTGATCGTACCTGGGTATTCTGACACAAAGCGAACACCGGTCTTCGCGCCGACCCTGAATATCGCCCATGGCTTTATCCCTCCTGTCATCGTTGTCGAGGACCACGGCGGTGACGATGATGACGCGGATTTCCAGGCGCAGCCGACGCTTCCACCCGCACGACCCACGATACCCCAAACGCGGATGCCTCCCCGTTCTGTCTAAGAAGACCAATCCGTTTTTGCGGTGAATGCATT
Source organism: Blastocladiella britannica (assembly GCA_025349905.2). Taxonomy (NCBI): domain Eukaryota; kingdom Fungi; phylum Blastocladiomycota; class Blastocladiomycetes; order Blastocladiales; family Blastocladiaceae; genus Blastocladiella; species Blastocladiella britannica. The sequence continues at coordinate 7,990 of MU625116.1, forward strand.
CCTTTTCTTTATTCAGTCAACGCATTGGCTAGTGCCTCTTGAGGGATGGGGGCTGGTACTTTGTGCGCTTTTGGAGCATGTCGTCGTCGGCAGCAGCGTTGGACTTGCGCGCAAATGCCTCCTTTATCTTCCTCTCCTTGCACGGAGGAATATGGCGCTCTGCTGCATCAGCACTGAAACTACGCGAGCAGGAAGGGCAGGACACCATGTCCATCTGAGGCCCCCGAGGGCCGGTGCGGGCTTTTGGGGCCTCTTTGCCCATCCCGCTCTTGGCACCGGTCGGTTTCTGTTGATGATCCCTGTCAGAACCAAAATTTCTGAGCACCACATATCAAAAAGAATACCAACGCACCGAAATCGCAGGAATGCTGTCGTCGAATCCGCCCTTGGCCGCTGCGCCGCCACCGCCACCCGATCCTTTGATTGGAACAAATTTCTCGAGCTCGGTTCCTAGTACACGCTTGGCTTGCGTATTGAACACTGGCCGGCGCTTGCTGTTGAGCTTTGCGCAGGCAACCTCGTGGCGCTCGAGGGAGGCGACTGCAAATTTGCGCTTGCAAATCGGACAGGGCAAGCGATCACCAATATCTTCCTGCTCCCCTGGATCCACCTCGTTATCGTAGGAGGACGAATACGCGGCGTGCACATCAGGCGGACGGCTTTGCTCCAAGGGCACTGCATCCTCGTCATTATCAACATCATCGATCCGTTTCGACGGTGCCTTTTTGATCACGGGCGAGGACTGAACGCGCTCAGGCTGGTGCCGCTGTACTGGAGTAGCAGTAGCGATCGCAGCTGCAGAGTCCCTTCGCGGCGTTGCCGGAGAGGCAGACGAGCCCGTCAATCTGGCCGAGCCGGCGATTGGTGTAGGCCGCGTCGGAGGTTTGACGCAGTTGCTGAGATGACGACCAAGATCGTGCACGGGTACGTGCTGGAGGCCTGATCGATTTTTCAGTAAGTGATTCGTAATTTGAGCAAATTGAGAGGGAACGCACAAGAGATGCACATGACGGGCTGGGTGCGTATTTCAAGGACCCGGCGAGCGGATTCCTGTGCCGGGCGCTTGACATGCGTTACAAGGCACCTGGAGAACAAAATTGAGTGTGCTCATATATCCTTGGGGTTAGGAGATACGGACTTGCGAATGTGTCCTGCCGCCAAGGCTACCGGGATCGCGTCTCCACATACATGGCAGCTGCTGGAAGCGTACGCAGAGAGGGGAACGAGAGACTTAGCGGAGTCGGCCCTCGTGTCCGCGTATTTAACATGTCCTGGAGGTGGGAGGTGGTGGAGAGTTTGCATTTCTTTGATGGATGGGAAATTTGCTTTTCAAAAAAGAAAGAAAAAATAACACACAAAAATGGCATCTGCTCGCCCACTATTTCTCAACCAGATCGTGACAAAAGCGACCCATGCGTGCGATAAGGTTCGCGCCTGGCGCGACGCAACCGACCGCGCCATTGCGCAAGGTCAACGTGCCTTTGCCAGCCTCGCTACGGTTTGGGGTGCGAGCGAAACTGGCCTTGCACTCGGCGTGAGTGGATACGAACAGCACGCAGGCGGGTCCGATTCCATCGCACCAGGCCAGGTTACGGCCTTTCATGTCAGCCGCGGCCGCGCCTTTGCCAACTGGGAAAACGCAAATCACAATACGCTGCACATGGTTCGGACAGATGTGCTCCCGCTTCTGGAGGCAGCCCGGCTCGCGGTGCAGGACGTCCATGGCGCAATAGCTGCTGCCTGGCAGACAACAAACGGTTTGCACGGCGCATTTCCTGAGGTGCTACTCCTCCTTCGCCAGTACGCCTTCGTACTAGGCCGCATCAAGCTGGAGCTAGAGTCCCATTCTCGGACGATCGACGTTTTTCTCGCCGACATGGCACTCCGTGCTAGCCAAGGTGAAGAGTCGTCCTCGTTCTGTGCCGAGTGGCAAGCGCTGAGCTCTTCTTCGCTTGACCCTGGCCTTTACAGCTCCATGCTTGGCGCAGCAGAGCAGTTGCGGGTCCTGGCGTCGGCTTAAATCATTTTTTTTTTCTCTCCACTGCTGGGGAGAGTCGGAATAAAATACGGTGGAGCAAGTGTTTCTCAACGTGGCCGAACGCGCCGCGCGCGAGCGGGCAGAGCATCTGCGTCTGGAGCGCGCCAAGGAGCAGGCCCAGATTCACGGCGGCAATTACCAAGACTACCTCGACAAGGATGGCTCAGTCGCCACCACCACCAACTCGGACGCCTGGTCGAGCTTTTGCACGGCATTGCCAACACGCAGCTGGGCCCAACCCTAGGATCGGCTGACGAGCGCATCAACGGTATCTTGCAAGCGGTGCCGCAGATCAGCGAACCGAGCTCACTGCCTGCCATCATCACCATCTACCCGGCGCTGGCTTTGTACCTGCTGCTGTTTGCGTACCTGGCGCAGCCCTTCCACGACAAGGACACGAACATGCTGCCGTTTTACCGCATCAACGGCCTGTCGCTGCCCGCGTACTGGATCGGCACCTATGCGTTTGCGCTTTCGATTACTATCCCCGTGTACCTGTTTGCGCTGTGGATCACCCCCGCGCTGACCATGACCCTGTCGACCGGCCCGGTTGCCGCGCTCATGTTTGCCGCCGTCCACGGCGTGATTGCCATCGGGTTCGCGCTGGCGGCCGTGGTGTCGTCGACGCTGCTGGTGCGACTGGCGTCGTTCATCTTGCCCCCACTGCTGGCCGCACTCAGGTCCGTCGTTTCCACCAACGCCAAAGACCCCTCCATTGCCCTGCACCTGTTTACGCCCATCTCGTTTGCGCTCAACATGCGCAAGCTGCTGTTGTCGGCCACCATCGACTGGGCCGGGTTTGGCATTTCTGTCGCCTCGTCCACGGCCTACAATTTCCTGGCGATCGTGGTCTTTACCATGCAAGAGCGCGCGGCAGCTCGCGGCGGCGGCAGCACCAGCGCATCCGAAATCTCCTTTGAGGCTGCCCCCGGTGACGATTGGCCGAATGGACTTTGGCCATCGCACAATAGTGTACATTATAATGTATTACACACGCGAGCTGTTTCTCTCTAGAACAGTGTCGCGTGTCATTCTATAATCTAATACATTCTCAACCGCCGTCCTTTCTTGCCCGTCCTCCGTCTGCCGAGCCCCCCCGCACGTGTCGTTACACAAGGTCTGGTACGAGCACCGGGACGCTCTGGCTTCGCTGCATGCGCGTGACAGTAAAGTCAACGAGTTGGACACTGTGACGCACGGGTGGGAGGTGCGCATCACCATCCTGCTGCCGCCTGGCACGGATCTGTCAGTGGCGTTTGAGTACATGACGCAGGCTGGCGAAGTGGTGGATTTCGGGATCGACCAGTCGTTGCTCAAGGAGGTGTTTATTCAGGTCACAGACAAGTACTCCACGTACTGAGTCGACTTTAAAAGAGAGAATATAATATTTATTGAATGGATCGGATCCACTGCACATTGATTCAGG
>MU625117.1:0-11444 GCA_025349905.2 Blastocladiella britannica
CGCTGGCAACGGGGACCGCGACAGTGCCCGGGCGGCAAATGGACATGGTGCCCTCGTCGAGGTCCAGCAGAACGGCGACCCAGTGCAGCTCGGGGCCGGCGTTGGGATGGAGATTGGGAGTCGGAAATCCGCTGGTCTGTGGTAAGAGCAGGCGGCATGGGTGTTAGTTGTCTCACGGGGAATGGAGATCGTGAAAGTAAAAAATAAAATAAAACATATACCATGCGAATAGCAAACCACTCGTACTGCTCGCGCGCCGTGTTTACATCAACGCCGACCGGGTACTTGGTAATATCCAACTTACGTGTCGAGAACCCGGGGATCATGGAAAACATGCGGTCGGTGCGAAGCCAGTACCCGATCTTGCCGCCACCCGTCGCGCCGTGTGACGCGCGAGTCATGACCAATGTCAATGAGCGATTAAGAATCTATTTCATTTTTTTTTTCATTTCGGTCAAATTGAAGCTTCTTGCACGCGAAAAATATAAAAAAAAAGAGTGAAAGCGGTACCCGATTGCCGTGCACGCCCGAATAAAAGAGAGCAGGGTAGCTCGACTCGCTCCACTACACGGGGGACATGGCATTGCTGCCCCGCGCAATGCGGAGCACCTCAATGGACGCGGCCTCGCGCACCCCAGCCTTGACGAAAGTGGTCAGCATGTTGAAGTTGGTGTTGCTCGTGAACATCATGTTGGCGGCAAACTCAAATCCCTCACGCAGTTCCACGCGAGTGTTGGGGTCCGACGAGGGTGCTATTCATTTTCCAGAAATACAATAGACCAGTCAGATCCGAATCAACAAATCCAAAGAGCAAGGAGGAAATTGTGAGGCACATCAAGGAGCAAGAGCTGCAGGCCCTGCTCAACTAGATTCATCGACGAGTACGTCGAAATGCTAATCACCATCGGAACGAGCGTCTTGATCATGCGCGCCCGGTACTTGTCTAAAAATATGCAACTGGATGAGCCCAACAAAAAGAAAAAGGAAAAAGAAACCAAAAGTACCAAAGCACATGAGCGTTTGGGCAGTAAGTTGAGCAAAAACGAGCGGGCCAATGACGACATTTGTTTCCGCCGGCAGGGTTGCAAGCTTGACGTACTTGCCATAGAGGTCCGCATCGACAGACAGTGCCTTGCCCGTGCGGCCACCAAGGATCTGGACGGCAGTGGCCATGTGGAGCAAGTTGAACACCTTGCCGTCACGAACGTGAGCACCAGCTCTTCCACGATTTCAGCCAGGTCGTCCAATGCGCCGCTGCACTCGGGCATCTCCTCAATCATGTGTCGGGCACACAGATCCATCCCAAACACGGCAGAATACACAATCTCCACCTGCGTACTGTTAAATTTGGCCATGGTGCGTTCGAGATCGCCGTCGGCGGGAGTTTGCCCGCGGTACAGCGTGGGCATGACGTGGTGCAAATCGGTGCGGACGTTGTCAAAGGCCATGCCATGCGCATCCGTGCAAACATGGGCACCACGGTGAGGCGCAGATATTCGGTGGCGAGGTCCGGCGCAGCATCGGCAATGGCCCTGGGAGTCATTGGGGCCATGGAGGACATCATCAATTCCGGGTACTCGATGGTAAACCGCTTCATGACGGTGGGGAGGTGGCCGGCAGTGTGGAGTTTCATCATCTTGGCCATCGGATCGCCCAAGCCCATGATTTCGTATGGAATCGCGCATAGGACCTCGCATATCTGGGTGCCGTCCTCGGGCCAGTCGTCGTCGTTCGCCAGAACTTGCAGGCGCTCGATCATGTCTTGAGTGCGATCCAGCTCGGGGTAGTGGAACTCGAGCAGGGAGTTGCACTGTTGCACCGTCTATTCGATGGAGGCGCGAAGAAGCTCGTTCTTGAACTCGGGGATGCCATGGAAGAATCTTGTGAGCTTAACTTTTGAATGGGAATAAATATCAAGCGCAATAATAGTTGATCAGTGCTTCGCTGTTCATTTTTGAGAACACAAAGTAAAAAAAAAATTGGAGAACATACCGTCACGGCCGGCACAGGTGAAGAAATCCGACATGAAGGCGATCGTTTCGCTCTTTTCACACAGTTGCGGACGAAGTGCAAGCAAAAATGACGGCGAGGCGACCGCGCGATTGGCAAAAGTGTCATCAAACGCATGGGCCATGACCAGGACGCGGACAGCGCGCTCCATATCGATTTCGGGCGACCAGGCAGTGTACACACGCGCTAAAAAACCGTCGAGGTCCTTGGACACGAAATCGACCCACTCGTGGCCAAACCGGAATGCGGCAAGCTCGAGGAACACCACGCCGAGGTTTTTGAACAACACTTTCAAGACATTCCGAGTGACCACGAGCAAAGTGAAACCCCTTCTTTTAGCAATCCCGGCTGGATCACTGCGCTCCGTGGAGCAGGACAATATGGTGGAGATGGGAGCGACCCGGGTACTAACGCCCACCGACACCAACTCAAGAACTGGGATGGCCTTGGCGGGGCCGAGGGACGGGCTCGGGTGTGGGAGTGGTTGTCGTAATGTTCCATTCCCTCTCGCTTCGTAATTACATAAATGCTCAACGACCTGCCCTTCCAGCTCCTCGCGCTGGTGGAACAGCACCTGGACCTGCACTCGGCCACCCAATTCCGCGCATGCTCGCGCACGTTCAACGACTGCGCGCTCCTCACCCGCACGCACCCGCGCCTCGCCCTTGTTCGCTCTGCCGTCGCCGGCGATGCCAAGGCCTTTGCGCGCGCCTGCTCCCCAAACATGCCGTCTCATCGCTATAAACAGCTGCAGTGGAACTCGTTACATAAAACTGAATGCTGGGTTCCAGGAGATGCAAAGGCAATGGTCCGGTTCCCAGTGACCCATTTGAGAGATATTTGGCACGGTTGTGCGCCAACACAAAATTGACCATCCATTTGGCTTTTGCGCAGTGCGTCTTGCTAATTATGTTCGGATGGCCTTGGTACGCAACCAGCCTGAAATGTTTCCCTTGATTGGATATTGGAGGAGCCAGGCCGATGCACTGCTGATGGAAGCGGTTGCCGCTGGTTGGAATGGCGCGGAAATGCCTCAGCTACCGAAGTTGAGCGCGAATTTGCGCCCTATGTTCCGATTCCAAATCGAGCAGACTGGTGTACCGACATCCTTCCAGATCTCTGCCGCTCCAATGGTCCGAATGGTCTGTATCTCCTTGATCTCGTCCAAGCCCTTAAATGCATTGCGGCTGAAAGCACCCCACAACCATCTCTGATCCCAACCTTTCGTGAGCTGGTGACCTTCCTGAGTGATCATGCTGCTAGCATTAAAAGAACAGCAGGGGTTACCTCGAAATTTATGACGACTTCACGACTTCAGAGCAGCAAATGAATACGGTGGAGCTGCATTTATGGGAGTCTATTCCAAGCCCTGGCAGGACCCGCTATGGCCCATACGTTGTTGGATCTGGATGGCTCCCTCTTGCGGATCTTGGACACCAATGCTGCAGGCAACCCGGCCGTGATTGAGCACGTCGTTGAACTGGTGGCCATTGCTTCCTGCTTTAGCATGGAAAAGCCCCGATAGTCTTTGGAGCCCAGGACGCTTGCATTTTTGTTTGACGTTTCGCCGTCCCCAGTGACTCGACGTCGCGCATTGGCTGCTGCCGCTCAAGTCATGTTTTTGGGCAAAAAGAAGCAGTTGACGTAGGCCATTCGCTCGCGGTTCCTGGAAGTGCTTGTGACTCGCTTCCATCCCAACACGTATGCCAACAATCGTGACATGCCAACCGCCCTCGCTTGTGCACTTGTCATGGCCATGCACCACAATACTACCGATCCCCTGGGTGACCAACTGGTGATGCTTGCTCCGAAATCGATTCCCCTGATTGTTAAGTTGCTCAAGAGCGAGCACCTGGCCACCTGTACCTATGCTTCTCAAGCTGCTGGCTATTTATTAAGCTCCCCATCGCACTTGGTTGTGGATTTGGCCATGGCTGCGGACTTGGACTCGAAGCTTCTTTCCCTCTTGGCCAGACCAGATGCAACATTATGGCGCAACATCATCATGGACATTGTGGACTGACTTCGCACTGAGTACCAAATTGAGCGCTTTGTGGACATTGGTTTTGTGATGACCCTCATCCCTCTTCTGGAACAAGAGGAATATCAACTGGTACATGCTTGGGGCTAAAAGTGTAAGCGGATCCTAGCGCAATCGCGGTCTATCGTGGCCACGATCCTGACTTACCCCCTTGTCTTTGGTCCCCTTGTTACCCGCATGACCACGTACGAGCCCGCACAGGAGATGACGACCTACCAATGCTCTTGTTTTCTGATCCGGTCCCAGGTCCCACTAGTCCGCGCTGTGCTGGCCGCCGTCTACAAAGCGAAACGCCGCGACTTCTTTGCGTCCATCTATGAAGCCGGGTTTGGCCGGTACCTCCAAGTCCTATTCCGTCAGTGCAGCAGCATGGAGGTGTTTCTCGACGACACGAGTCTCCCATTCAACGAAATGGTCACGATTTGGCTCATGAGCGCTCTCGACCGCGACCTCCTTGGCAACCGCCGCGACGCCATTTACGAAATGGTGCTTTCTGGATCTGAGATTCTCCTTTGCGGACTTGACGCTACTCTCTGGATGATTGAGGAAGACGACAAGGACTCTGAGTCGGGCGCTGGACGCACTGTGCTTTACCTTTTGCAACGGCACCGCCGGCGTTTGCTGAGGCAGCAGGCGCGGCAGCAGGAGCGGCAGCAGGCGCAGGAACAGGATTAATTTTTTCTCTTTAATATATTTTCAAAAGTACAATTCTTGATGCATTAAAAAAGCGTCCGAGAAAGAGGAAAAAATCAACCTCCAAGCTCATGGATCGGCGACGGATCGGCCGCATCCATTATCGGCTGCGCATACTTTCTCGGCCACACTTCCTCTGGTCCAACGCGGCAGAGCAGTCCCACCTCATCTAAACGCCAACAGCGAGGGAGTGGGGGCCGACCGTTCACTGAGGCGATGGTGCTGACGGTCAAGGATCGGGGCTCTATTGGGTTGTTCCCTTTTTGTAGGGGTTTGAATGAATTCAATTTCATCCGTCGTCGACTCCTGCGGCCAACTCCCCGCACCTTGGCAGTCGCCTGTTCGCAGTGCTTGGTGGTTTGAGGCGTTGACGAGTTAGTTCTCTTTGGACGACTCGAATCTCAAAAATCGACTCATTTGCTTCACTTCACTGTTTTTACTAAAGAAAGATGACCACCGTTATCCAGCTCGTGCAAGGCGTCGTCGGCGGTGCGTGCCCATATATTGCTTCCCTTGAATCCTCAATTATTTATACCAGTATATAAACAGGATTCATGCCCGCGACCAACAAGATCCGAGTGACGCTTTTGATCCCGTCGTCACCCGACTCGCCCGCCCAACTGCACGCCGCGGTGCTGACGGACCGTGCGACCAAGGCGTACACGACTTCGACCGCTAGTATTGCCCGTACCGACGCAGCGGCGCTGGCCGATCGCCTGCGTACCCGTCTGGCGTCTCTCCCAGTCGAGGACGGGTCCGATGACCTGTACCGTGCCGACACGTACTTGGCATTAGTAGCCGGAATCCCTGACGAGTCGGCGGCCCTGGCGGCGCTGGCGGATGGACCGGCTCGCGTGTATGGATTTGATGCCGTGGCTCCCACGGCGGCGTTCGTGTGGGCAACACGCCCGCCGCAGGGGTGTGCGCGGTTCGAGGGCGACGTGGACGTGACCGACGAGCACCGCGCGTCGTTCTGGGCCGCCGTGGCCGAGATTGTGGACGCCGTGCGTGGAGCCGCGCCGACCGTGGCTGCTGCCGCGACTGTCAAGACCTTGTAACGAAAAAAATGTACATTTTCACCTTTTACACATAAAAAAATCACTTGGAGGCCGACGCCGGCAACGACGACGCAAACAGCCCCGACACCACCTGGTGCATTTTGGGGTAGATCTCGTCGGACGTGGTGCCCGAGAGCGCGTGCAGCACCCCGGCCTTGCGGTAGTACTCGATCAGCGGCCGCGTCGACTGCTCGTACACTGCCAGCCGTTGCTCGAGCACCTCCTGCCCATGAAAGTGATCAGCGACCGTTCCTTCCCTCCAACAAAATGTAAATAAAACGTACCTTGTTGTCGTCCGCCCGGTGCACCAATGGCTCGCCCGTGACGTCGTCGTGCCCGGCGACCTTCGGTGGATTGTAACCCGTATTGTACGTGCGCCCCGACCCTGGGTGCACCCACCGGCCCAGCACACGGGCCAGGATCGCGTCGGCGGGGACATCCAGCACCAGTGCCGCGTGCACGCCACTCATGGCGTCCAGATCGCGGGCCTGCGCCGCCGTCCGCGGGTACCCGTCCAGCAGCAGTGGGGTGGACGCACGCGCGTGTAACTCGCACTGCACCAGGTCGGTGACCAGCTTATCGGGGACCAGCTCCCCGCGACCAACGTAGCTGGCGGCGGCCTTGCCCAGGTCGGTGCCGGTGCGCGTGTGGTGCCGGAGCACGTCGCCGGTGCTGATCGAGACTAGGGTCGGGAAATCGCGGGTTAAGCGGGCGGCGAGCGTGCCTTTACCGGAGCCCTGTTCTCTGTTTTTTTAAGTTTTTTTGGGGGAGTTTATCAAGGACGGACGAGACGGACGGACCGGAGCTCCCATGATAATCAGTCGGAGCGCGCGCGCCGTGGTGGTGGTGGACATGATTTATTGTTTTAAGGTATTTTATGAAGTCGGGTCGGCCGGAGGGACAATAGAAATTGCAACCCCCCACTCTTGGTAGTATATGAGTATCTGGGCTGCCGGTAACGAAAGAGAAGACAATCCTTTTCCGCTACGGTTCGGTCCCGGGTAACTTTGAGTGCGACGACCAATGTGGCGGCCCTGGGTGTGTGTGATGAAGCACACGTGACGGAAGAGGATTCCGACCATGTTGACGCGCTCTTTCTTTCGGCCGTACCTCGAGCGCATAATTTTTCCCAAAACCACCACTCGTTAATAAAAAAAATGGCCGGTGGTCCCCAAACCTACATTGTTGGCGGTGTCAAGCTGCCCTCGCGCTTTGTCCGTTTTATCTTTTTATTTTATTTTTATTGTAATTATTTTTACTGAATCAAAATATTCATAACAGCTCGCCATCGCCTCGCTCGCGGCGTATGTCGGCGCCGGCATGTTTATCACCCGTGGCAGCAGCACCCCGGCCGCGCCCGTCGCCCAGCAGATCCAGGCTCTGCCCGCGGACGAGGGGGACTTTGTCTCCAAGTTCATGGCCGAGGTATAATACACCATTTTCATATTTGCTGGGGAAATCTAACTCACAATTTTTTTATTTTTGACAGCTCGAGCAGGACGAGGCCAAGGCCGCCCACTAATTATGGTGGATTCTTGTGATTTCTTTTCGCCAAAATTTTATGCCTTTGTGATTTTTTTTTTTTAAATCCTTTATGGGTCGTCCCGGTACTCCCAAAAGTCGTGGATGGCTATTCAGCGAAGGTCAGAGGGGAATGACCTGCATATGAAAAAAAAGGGAGTAGAAAAGTACCGTTGTAAATGACCTGCATCTGCGCCAACGTCGGTCGGAGCTCGTCAGCCGTCAGCGGCACCAGTGCGCTCGGGTCAGGGTTGTTCGTCGCCACCACCAGCGCAAACCGTACCCTTAACCGTTCCAGCGCCTCCATGATCAGTGCTGGCGATCGGATCTGTGCCGCCGTCAGAAACACGGGCGCGCCCACCAGCCCACCCAGGACGTGCCGGTGCGTGATCTGGATTCCAACCGCGGGCAAGACCGTGATCCGAGCTATTATATGTGATTGGTTGTCAGCAACATTACCTCGGTACGACATAAATGATAATATGGACTCTGGACGGTCACGCGTGGCAGCCATAGGGCGCGGACAACGCCCACCAGCAGCAGGAGGAGTGCAATGGCTCGAAGAAGCAGCGCGGTGCGATCGAGAACCACCACTGGCAACAGTGCCACGACCAAACACCACGATGTGGGGACATGGGGAGCGCGAGGCCAAGGGGACCACGAAATGACCACTTCACGGCAGCGCGGCGATAGCACGTGGATGCGCACGCGGCAGCTGGACGACGGTGGCACATTTTTTATTGGAGGTGGTGGCAGGCGGGTCGGGAACGAGAGGTGCTCCATGTCTCGCTCGTGGCTCTGTGCAATGTCTCAAAAATGTCGCCGCTGTCTTCGATGAAGCTCAATAAAGAAAATGAAGCCGCCTCTTTTTGAATTGCGAAAAGAAACAGCAACCACAATATGAGCGCCAACAAGACAGTCCCCATCCTGCTCCTGAGCCTACTGGCCCTGCTCCTGCTGGTCCCGCAGGCATCCGCCCAGCACGGACTCTCGGGCCTCTTTCAGGACCCAGCGGTACTCTCATCCTCTTATTGATCTTGAGATCCGGATCACCCATCACCTTTTTGAATTGTAGCGCTATGCCCCCGACAGCTGGAGCAGCAGCAGCGGCGGCAACAACAACCCGCAATGGCGCATGGGCTCGGCCGATCCGCTCGGCTTGCTGCAAACCATGCAAGCCCTCCTTACCGGCCGTACCAGCGACAGTGCCGGCGGGCACTCTCTCCTGCGCCCCGAAGTGTCGGTCCGCGAAACGGCCAGCGAGCGCGTGTACTTTATCGAAGTGCCCGGGATTGCGCGCAACGAAGTGACGCTGGCGGTCGAGGGTGGGCGGATCGTGCGCGTGGTCGGGTCCCATGGGTGCACCGATAGCCCTGCCGACGAGTACTGCGTCGAGCGCACGGTCGAGCACGCGATCTTGATTGAGCACGACATTGAGCCGTCCAAGATCACGGTATGCTGTTTTCCTTCCTATTTTTGGGTTCGTTCGGAACTTGACTGAGACACGAACCCGAAAAAAAGGCCAACCACGACCTGGCGGTGCTGCGCGTGCACATGCCGAAAAAGACGGCCCTCCGCCGCACCATTCCGCTCGTCGACCGCCTGTTTGGTCTCAACCAGCCCTCGCACGACGGAGCGTCGCGGCTGCGCGTCGAAGACTCCCCGGGAACCCGCGAAATGCCACAGGGAGCCGCATGGGTCGCCGAGCCGGTGCGCGACTGGGCCCGCGATCCGAGCCGCCGCCAAGAGCACCGGGCGACGGCCACGGCGTCCACCAAGGTCGAGAACAGCAAGGAGACGGACGCTGCTCCGCCGGTCCTGCAGCGCGCGGCCGCGATGGTCCGTGACGCTGCGACGGGAGTGTGGCATCGGGCTGGGAACTTGGCGCACCGCGTCGAGGACAATGCCGGGTGGCTCGCGGAAACGGCTGTTCCCGACATGGAGAGCGAGTTCCAGGACACACAGCGAGAGTGGGTGGACCGCGCCAAGGAAGTCAAGGACAAGGCCGGCGCTACCGCGTCGTCGGCAGCGGCGCGGGCGACCGATTCGGCGGCGAGCGTCGCTGACTCTGTGACGCAGGCGGTGCATCGCGCAAAGGACGCAGCGCAAGACACGGTGGCCACGGCGGCGGGGCGCGCCGAGCGTGCCGCGGCGAATGCCAAGGCGACGGCGGGAGCGGTGGCCGACGATGCACGTCAGGACGCCGCCAACATGGCGCACAAGGCTCAGGATGCGGCTGGAGATGCCGTGGACGACGCCAAGGACGCGGGTTGGTCGATCTGGAACTGGGCGGACGAGCAAGCCGCCGCGGTCAAGGGTGGGGTCGGGGGCGCGGTCGAGGGTGCTCGGGAGGGGTTTCACCAGGCCCAGACCGCCGAGCGGGCAAAGCACGAGGCGGACCTGTAATGCCCGTGCGCCCCATCATGGTGAGGGGAGTGTGTGTGTGGCCAGACCACAGAGAATGAGGGGATACCAATAATGGAATATAAAAAGTAATCTTTTCACTCGCTGGATAGGTCCAAGACGACCTCGCGGAGCGCCAACTGCTGCTCGATCTCGTCGCGAAGGGTGCCAAAGACGCGCTCAAAGTCCATGATGGTGAGCGGTGGTTGCCCGCCCGACCAGCCCGTCCAGCGGTCCAGGAATCGGTTCGAGACGTGGCCTTGTTCATTTGTGTGTTAGTGGCACACGTTTCCTTTTCCCCACTCAGAGAAGGATACAAGTAAAAAAAACGCAACGAACAGTAAAACTCGGCCACGGTTTCCTGCGTCGGTCCGTAGTGGTACATGAGGTACTGTAACCGGCGAGTGCGCAGCATGCTGACCACGAACGACGAGATGTTGATCCCGACAATCGCCCACGAGTACCACGAGATCGGATGGTGCGACGCGTCCAGCAGCCGGCGGGTCAGCGTCGGGTGCGCGCGTGCAATGTAGACCAGGTCGTCGAGACCGTGGAGTCCTATCCAAAATTTAACGGTAAACGGATGGATTATCACTGTTGAAGGATGATAAGAGCATACCCATGCCGCGGAAATCGGTCGCGGGGTCGGTGCCCTGGAACCCAATCTTGGACCATTGGCCCGAAATGCGGCCGGTGAGAGGGTCGGTGGGCATGACCAAGGTCCACAGCTGTCCATTTACTATGGCAGGTGAATTGGTGGTGCCTTTGGAAGAACGGATGGTGGATGGTGTACCTCTAAAAGCAACCGCTCGTGCGCCTGGTTGGCCGAGTCGTACTTGGTCTTGACGCGCACATTAATGTCCGAGATCACGCGGTGCGATTCGTGGATCACGGACAGCGCCGAGTACAGAACTCCCGCCTCCGGGCTAAAGTAACTTGTATGAGTTAAATACTGAAAAAGGGGAAGAGAAGGAGAAGGGGACATGTACGTGTCAAGGCTGCCATTCCCAGGGAACCGTTTCTTCAGCAGTACCATCTTGGTCACCTCGTCCAGGCCACAATCTATCAGGATAACTGAGTTGTCTATTCATTGTCGTGTAGTGAGAGCTCGGCAGTACCTTTGAGTTCTAAAGTCCGTCGCTCGAGCTGTTAAATATATTTGGTTAATAATATACACCACATATGCAAATGAGAGATTGGTACCGTCAATTGGGTTGAATACAGTAGCGATTCGTCTGTCACAGTAAAGGTCAAGATCATATACACGTAAAAAAATAAAACGAAAACCAAACCGATGCGCGAGATACAAACAGCAGACACGGCGCCAGGCCTTGAACTGCTATTCGCACTGACCTGGTCGTGGCAGAGCCGGTACAGTTCCGACGAGTTGGTCAAGATGCCGTAAACGTACTTGGCCGCCTTGTACAGGACCAGGAGCCAGGGCCGCAAGTACACGAACGTGCGCAAGACGTGCAGGATCTTGTCGGCACGCGATGCAAACGCGAGCATTGGCGGTAGAGGCAACGAAGGTTTCGGTTTTGGTGAGATCATATTGAATTGAATTGCACATCGGAAAAGCAAAAACTCGTGATCTCGACCCTAAACTTAAACAGGCATGCCAAAAGGAAAGGCATAATCAAGAAAGGGTGGGTGTGATCCCAGATAAAAGAGGGGAGGGGGGGAAGGGCAACAGAAAAAAGTGGAAGAAAAGTACGCAA
>MU625118.1:0-11437 GCA_025349905.2 Blastocladiella britannica
AATCAAGGCGGACCATCAAACCTAACAGGAGCAGGGGTTGCAGGCGCGGTGGTGGTGACATTGGCTGTCACGGGCAGCCTCACGAGTACCACGCGCTCCACGGGTTACTCCACGGGTTACTCCACGGGTTACTCCACGGGTAGCTGTATAGTGCTTAAATGCTTTAATACAGTCGCACATTACGCGTGCGAAAGCAACGCACAGAGAGAGATTGGGTCATGGTTGTGTGTTAAGTAATGCAAAACGAGGTTGGTAGAACATTCAAGGAGAAAAAAAAGCGATGCCAAACGTCAACCTCGTTTTATTCACACATAGTAACCTCATTTTACATTACGGTAACGTAAAACGAGGTTCTAACTGAATTATATTTTTCGATCAAAAAACGAAAGGGAAAAAAATGAGCGGCGACACCAACCGCCCCTTCCCGCCGCCAGCACCCTCGCAACCCTCGCCATTCCAGCACCTGGACTTGGGCCCTCGCTCTCCCTGCATTCCGGCCCCGCCGCCCTCGCGACGCCCTCTTCCTGTCCCAACCTCCACCAATACAGCAGCGAAACCGCGCTCACTCGGCACTGCCTCCACGGCATGGCCAACCTCCTCCTCAGCGTCATTAACTTGGTATCCGATCGCGCCACCTGCCATGGGCTCGCCCCTGGTCCCGACCACACGCGTCAACCCAATTAACGCTGCCGCTGCCCGCGCGTACGGCCAGTCAGCGGCGGCTCCCCCACTGCCGCCACCGTTGCCGTCACCTGTCCCTTCCAGTGGCAGCGCGAAAACGCGCGGTTCCAGCGCCGTGGGCCGTGGGAATGTCGTAAAGAAGTCCGAGAAGAAGCCGCCATCGCAGGTCCAGTCCAGGTTGGACTTTAGCAAGGCCGGTGCGCGTCCTTCTGCTTCATTTCTGGTTGTCACGAATACAGCACTCAATATACCCTTACAGCCATTAAACCGAAAGCGGAGCCTAAAAGCGACGCATTCCCAGAGCAGCAGTCAGCTCCGGAACAGCCCAAAGGGAAAATGTACACCATGAGCGGCGTCCCGGTACGGTTCCCGTTCCAGGCATACCCGTCGCAGATTCAAATGATGTCCAAAGTACGCATTCCATTGCAATTTTTTTTTGGAGTCGACTGAGATTCACACTGACTCTGAGGGAGCAAAAAGATCATCACCGCCCTCAACGACGGCAAGCACGCGCTGCTGGAATCGCCGACGGGCTCGGGCAAATCGCTCGCGATCTTGTGTGCGGCGCTAGCATGGCGCGAGCACGAGCTCCCGCGCCGCACCGCCGCCCACGCCGCGGCCGAAGCGCAGTACGTGGCCGATATGCGCACCTGGGCCGCACAGCAGAACGCCATGCGCCGCGACTTTGTCAAGCAGGCCAAGGCGGCCGCGAGCTCGCCGCCCGTCCACCTGGAACGCACCAAGCGGTCCATTGGCGATGTGATTGTGATTGGCGGTAGCGGTGATGAGGATAACGACGATTTCTTGCCAGGCCCCGTGTACGCGCCCGGCGCCGCTGCATCGTCCAGCGCTTATGGTCCTGGGTTTCCTCCGCCCATTCCCCGAGCTGGTGCTCTTGGTGCTACTACTGGTGCACCTCAACCACCAGCAAATGGCGCCAAGTCGGCTACCTTGTTCGAGCCTCCAGTACGGCCAACCCTCCGCCCCGTGCCCCGGATCTACGTTGCATCGCGCACGCACAAGCAGCTCGAGCAGCTGGTCGGCGAGCTGCGGTCCAACTCGGTCTACCGCCCGAAAATGACGGTACTTGCATCCCGCACGCAATATTGCATCAATACGCAAGTGATCCGCGCCGGCGGATCGCGAAACGAGGCGTGTTCCTCGGCCATCGACAACAAGACGTGCAAGTCCTTTGACGGCGCTCGGGCACTGAAACTGGCGGTTTCGCGCGGCCGTGCGGGAGCCGTGTGGGATGTCGAGGATCTTAAGCAGCTGGGGATACGCCAAAAGGGGTGCGTTTTTTTTTTTTTTGACTTTATCAAACGAAGCAAGCTAAATGCCATGAACAGGTGTCCATACTTTGCCGCCCGAGCCGCTTCCGAGGAAGCCGACCTAATCCTGTGCCCGTACAATTATCTGATAGACCCATCGATCCGGTCGTCCATGGGCATCGACCTCGACAATGCGGTGGTGATTGTGGACGAGGCACATAACATTGAGGACGTTGCACGCGAGGCCGCGACACTCGAGATCGACGACTTGGCTCTCGACATCTGGTCGCGCGAACTCACGGGCACCGTCGAGTACTTTGCCACCAAAATCAGCGAGCCCGAACGGAACGAGCTCTATGGTGCCCGTGGCGTGCCGGACTACGCGGTGCTGCTGCGGATCTTACAGGCGGTCGAATCGTTTATTGGCGTCTGCTCGCTCGCTGGGTGGCACGAAACAACGTTTGAGCAAAAACTCCATGTGTTCGTTGTGTTTTTTTTTCTCTCTCTTGGACAGTGGAATTACTCACATTTTTGAGGAGTTATATTAGAAATCCGTCGTCCAAATTCATTACACACCTCACCGAGCATGGTATTACGGAAATGGTGCTCGTCAGTGCACATGGCATCTTGCAATCCGCGGCACAGACCATGCAAGACCGGCGCGAGAACCCCAACTTGATCACGCTCTCCGAGCCCGTGTTCCGCGGCATGGGGTCGCTGATCCTGGCCCTCATGAACGTCATCAACCCGCGCTACGTGTCCGACTTTCATGTGGCTGTCATGGAGCGAGTGCCGCGCAGCCGATCCAGCTTTGGGTCGCGCCGAGGCGGCGGAAGGAGTAACAAGCTCCTCGATGGTACTCGTTAATTTTTTATGGGTTTTGCTTTTTGCCACAGTTGGATCTCACTCCTTTTCAAATGCAGCCCTTAAGCCAGAATGGCACCACAAGCTCGCGATCTGGTGCATGAACCCCGGAGTGATTTTTTCGGAGCTGGCATCCCAGGCCCACAGCGTGATCCTGACATCGGGGACGCTCTCGCCCATGACCTCGTTTGCGTCCGAGCTCGGCACCGAGTTCCCCGTGCGGCTCGAGGCCGACCACGTCATTGGGTTAGACCAAACACTGGTCGGCGCCGTGGCCGCCCCACTGCTCACGGGCACGTTCCAGGGCAGCGAACAGC
Organism: Blastocladiella britannica; assembly: GCA_025349905.2. NCBI lineage: Eukaryota > Fungi > Blastocladiomycota > Blastocladiomycetes > Blastocladiales > Blastocladiaceae > Blastocladiella > Blastocladiella britannica. The sequence continues at coordinate 3,134 of MU625118.1, forward strand.
TGGCGTACCAGGACGCGGCGGGGCACGTGATTGCGCAGCTGGCTCGCATTGTCCCGCATGGGTTGCTGGTGTTTGTGCCGTCGTACGCGTTCCTTGACAAGCTCATGACCCGGTGGAAGGCCACGGGGTGTTTTGCTGCCATGGAGGCCGCCAAGACTTTGGTGCTGGAACCCCGTGGGGGACAGGAGGGCGTGTTTGAGCAGGCCATGGCGGGGTTTTCGGCCGCGGTGGAGGAGAGCGCGCGGAAGGAAAAGGAGCTGGGCATGTGGACTGGCGGGGGGTACGGTTTCAAATTTTTTTTTTTTTGCTTTCGCTTTGCGGAGTACTTACTTTTCAAAATAGCGCGATCCTGTTTGGCGTGTTCCGAGGCAAAGTCTCGGAAGGGATCGACTTTTCGAACGAGCGTGCGCGCGCCGTGGTGACGCTCGGCGTGCCATATCCCAATACGTACGTTCCCATCCACCATTATGAGATTCCAGCATTTCCTGAACAAAACATAAATACAGCAAAGATAAGCAAGTGCAGCTCAAGAAATCCTACAACAACATGTTCAGGACCACCCGCGGCCTCATGTCCGGGTCCGACTGGTACGACGTGCAAGCGTTCCGGGCCTTGAACCAGGCGCTTGGCCGATGCATTCGCCACCGCAACGACTGGGGCGCACTGGTGCTACTGGACTGTCGGCTGACCACGCCCAAGTACCAATCGGGTCTCTCGAAATGGGTGCGACCGCGAATGGTCACCTGGCCGTCGATCGACGATGCATTGGGTGGGGTCGCGGGGTTTGTGCAGTACCGTACCGATAGGAGCAATGCTGCTGCTGCTGCTGCTGCTGCTGCTGCTGCTACCGAGACAATGTAATGATTATTTTGTATATTGATCAAATGCGAACGGTCCGCTTCCGACGATCGTTCAGGAACGCGGCGGCGGCTCTGGCGAGCCCGTGAATGTGGCCCGCACAGACGTACACGCCGCCCAAGATCCCGGCCATCCGGACCAAGAACCGCGGGAACGACTCGCCCGATCCTTCGGTGATTCTATAGTCCAATTGGTAAAGCGGCTTCATTTTGAACAAGCAAGAAAACTGGAACATACTGGATGGCAATCGGTTCAAAGTTGTAACGGAAAAAGATGCCGGGAATGCCCACCATGGATCCATCGGGGTTGGTCGCAATCACTTGCTTGTGGTCCGTCACCGCGTACTGGTTGGTCGAGATCGTGGACCAGGTGGAGAGGTATCGTGATGGGACGACCTGTTCCAAGCAAACGTAAGATTCTTGGGTTCTCTTTAAGAGGAAGGAATATGCGTACATTGACAAAGTATTGGTACATGACAAAGTCTGTTTTCCTTGAGAGGTCAAGAGAGAGACAGGATCAATGACAAAGACGAGAAAACGTACGTTTATCCGTCCACTCGTACCCGCCATTCAATGGGTTAGACATCTCCACTTTGGAAGAGGGAACGTCATCACCAAACGAAAGCCGGTCGATCCGGTGCGTAAAGTTGACTTGCTCATGGGGCACATGAATCCCAGCGTACGCGTGGCCCAGCGCCGTCACATGCACGTTCCCGGCAACCTTGTTGGTGACAAAGGTGCCGCGCATTCGGCAGGCATTGGACTCGGGATCCGGGACAAGAGTGCCCGTTGCTGCGTTTGCGGGGACGCGAAGAGGTGATCCGCTGGAAATGTAGTTTTCAGTTAACCAAGGCCATAAACCGTAGCAAGGAGGAGAGCGTACTTGAGCTGCGGGATGTAGAGCCCAGCGGCCGAGAAGGTTGTCTGTAGAGACCATATAAAAAAATGTCACAAAATGGGCAACCGAAATATTGAATGATGAGGTACCGGCGTGCGGCCAACCGTGTTCCCAACATGCAATGCGGTGCCAGACGAGTCGAACACGTCCATAGTCACGTCTGCATTGTGCATGGACGCACTGGTGAGCGTCAATATATAAATGAAATATGAAAATATGAAAAAAACGGACACTGGCACTTCATGGCCACGGTCAGATCCACGCCGATCTCGACCGACTGGCGAATCTCGCTGTCGACCACAAACTCATACATGTGGTGCACGTCCAGGTACCGTGCGGTCTCGGAGATGGCGAGAATGGCCAGCACCGCCAGCACCGCCATGGACGTGTAGGCGCCCGAGGTGGAGCGGGCGACGAACGCGTCGTCGACTTTCGGGAACGCGTCGAGCTGGTTGAGTTTGACCATTTTTATTATAAGGTGGACCGAGGAGAGGGACCCATCGTGTGGCGGTACGGCTCCCTCTTTGCCGCCAAGCAACTCCTAAGCAGAAACCCAATAAAAGAAAAAAAAATGGCCACCAAGCACGCTCTCGTCTACGGCGGCGCCGGCGCCCTCGGACGCACCATCGTCGCCCACTTCAAGTCGCTCAACTGGGCCGTCACGTCGCTGGACCGCGCCCCGAACCCAGACGCCACCACTTCGGTGTCGTTGTCGTCGGCCGACGGCGCTACGTCGTGGGAGGCCATTGCCAAGGAAGCTGGGACCTCCGTGACTGACTTTGACGCCCTGGTGTGCGTTGCCGGCGGGTGGTGCGGTGGGAATGCGGCTGCTTCTGGTATGACCAGTTTTTTTTTGTGGGGGGAAATGGAGCCAACCACAGCTCCCCCCAGAGCGACTAGAGCCAACGTTATTAACTCATAAGCATAAAAGACTTTGTGTCGTCGGTCGAGACGTCCGTCACACAGTCGATCCAGACCTCGGCCATTGCCGCGCACCTGGCTGCGCGCCACCTTCGCCCCGCCGGCCTGCTGGTGCTGACGGGCTCGCACGCGGCGCTGTCGCCCACCGCCGGCATGATCGGCTACGGGATGGCCAAGGCCGCAGTGCACCACTTGGTCGGATCCCTTGGCGCTCCCAACGGTGGTCTGCCGGCTGGGGCCAAGGCGGTGGCCATTCTTCCGTGCGCACTCTCCTTTTCTTTCTTGCAATCACTGCACTAACCAGCCAACCAAAATGAAAAGGGTCACCCTCGACACCCCAATGAACCGCAAGTTCATGCCCGACGCCGATTTTACGTCCTGGACGCCGCTCGAGACGGTTGCGCAGCAGATCGCCACCTGGGCCAACAACACTGCCGCGGTGCCGAGCGGGACGCTGTACTCGGTGCTGACCAAGGACTCCAAGACCACGTTCGAGGCTGTTCCCCGTGCTTGAACCGTTTTCTCAAAATTGCAAATCTTTTTGTACAAGAAACCCATTGCTGCCTGAGGTCAATCACGGCTCATGTGAAGAGGGAGAAACAGGAGGAGCCGAGAAAGGAAATGGCGGCGACCCACTATTGCTACTGCCTCCCACTTCATCTACCGACCGCCGCCGATGCACCGCCGACCAAAAGAGCGACCGCAAACTGAAAGGCGACCCACCAGCATCGCCGGCAGCGGCAGCGGCGTCAGTGTGATCAGGGATTCGAATCCCACCGGCGCCGATACTACCGACGCTCTCGGCGCGAACGCGGCCCACTACCGAGTCATTGTGCCCCAGCCCAAGATCCGCGGCGCCCGTGGCCAGCGCGTGTCGGTGGCGGAGCCCGAGAACGCTGATATGGTCGTCGTCGTCGACTCCTGACACGATTGCCGAAGAGCCCGTGGTCGTTGTTGGGCTGACAGGGTTTTCTTGCTCGTCGGCCGATGACCATGACGACTGTGGCGACGTCCCACTGCCTGCTGCCGCCATCATCGCCACCGAAAACCCACTCTTGACGCTCCGCGGGTACCCTGACGAGGGAGACGCGCCCATTCCGCTGTCGGTTGCGCCGCGAATAGGGGGAAAGTCGCTGGTGCTGGTGCTGGCTGTGGTCGCTGTTGGAGCCCGGGGAAACGTCCGCGTCGCCGCTGCCGCCGCACGAACGGTCGGGGGCACAGCGGTAAATGCCAGTGGGGGTTGCACGGATTGCACAGGAAATGTCGGCCGAGCGAGCGTGAGGGGTGCCGGTGCGCCTGGGATCGTTCCGGGGACAACAGTTGGTAGTGGCTGAGGAGGAGGAGCCGAACTTTTCGCGGACGATCGTGCTGATTTCAGAGAGAATATGGACGTCACACTGCGAGTGCGTGCTCGTGGGAGCGGACCGGGTGACAACGGGGATGACGGCGTGGTTGTTGCGGATGACGATGTTGGAAGCGACGGCATGGGTCCTGGCCGATTGTTGGTGGCCGATGACCCAGACGAACCAGAAGAGAAAGAAGCGGTCGAAGAGCCCGTCGTCGGTTGTTGCTGCTGAGAAAGGTTGGATCGCGAAGCGTAGGCCACGGCAGCAGCAGCAGTGGCCGCCGGGACAGGGCGAGGGTAAAATCGGCCGCCTTCCACCGCATCGACACTCGGGGCAATGCAAATGTCCTCCATGTTGGGCAACACCATGGACGCGACCATGAGTTCGCGCACCTTGGCTTCAATGAGGTCCAGCAGGACCGCCAGCCGCAGGTGCCGCGTGTTGACGACGGGCGACGCGCGAACGGTGATTTCGGGGGCCGTGACAAACGCGATCCACGCCCGATTAGACGGCGGAGGCCGCAGGATCACGCGCAGCCGACCCGAGAGCCGCGCGAGCGTGATCCCTAACACCACGGGCACCCGTAAGTCGCCATTCGTGGAGGGGGCGGCGGCCAAGTCGTCCGGTTGAGTCGATGCGTCTGCAGCAGTAGACGCCGATGCCGATGAAGAACCGGCGCCGAGCCACTCGGCGATCGCGGCCACCGTCGACCCAACGCTCAGAACCACGTCGGCCGCGATTTCGACCCGTGCGCCACCGACATAGTCCACGTCCAGCTCGATCTCGACGTGGCCGTACGCGTCGCACCGGACCAGAGTCGGGTTCCGGATGACGGGGACCGAGAGTCCCGGCCACACGTCACGGACGCGCAGAGCCGCCAGGAATCCGGGCAGCACGGGCAGCCGCTCGATCTTTTTCGTGATTTTGCTCACAATCAGATCAATCAGGAGTGGGTGGTCCTGCAGGGACAAGAACGCGCGACCAATGAACGCATTGAGCCACAGGGCGGGGTCGTCGGCGGGCGAGGCGGCTAGGGTTTCGCGGAGCGCCACATAGTTGCGAGAGAACGGGGGCGGGTGCGTGCGTTCGCGCGCGCCGGTCGCCGAGACTTTGCGCAGTGCAAGGTACCACGCTTCCTTTTCTGTTCATGAAAAAGGTGAGTCAAAACAAACTTGAGGAATGTACATAATTTCACGTACCGACAGCATTCATGGCATACAAAAAGTACTCGCGCTGCAATTCAGGGGCGTCGCTGGTGCTTCTGGGGTCAACCGACGCGATACTGGCGCGATCCGATTCCAGTGCTTCACCAGCGGTTGTCGGGGCAGCGCGGCGCCGCACGACCTTTTGCAACCGGATTGGAGCATCCTTGATCATGCATTCCGAGTCGTCCCAGAACCGCAGCGTCTCTGGCGCGTGGAGAGAGACTTCGTGCAACGGCACCACCACCACGCCCACGCAGTCCAGAAGCGTCTCGTCCTCGTACAGGAAAAGTGAATGGTGCCGCAGCACGCCAAAGCAGGTCGGGGACCGCGATCGCTCGAATGCACGCACGCCGCCACTGCCATTACCACTAATGATGTTGTTACCCATGGCGATATGTGCATCAAGGCCATGGTCGGTGGAAACGAGGCGATCGCGTGGGGACTGGACCGGGAGGCGGTGACTCGATCCAACGGGTGGTGTGCCAATGGTAGAGACGGTAGGCCGTGGAGATAGGGTCGAAGGTAGTACGTTGGAGGACGATGACGAGGCGCCGCCGGGAACCGAGGACGGTGCCAGGTGCGCGGCGGCGTAACGGGCACTGGCGCCTCCGTACTTGGCGTCGGCGGCCGGGTAGGCGTACGGATGAGGTGTCGATGTCGGGAATGCAGCGGGAATGGCGGCTGGCGGCGGCACAGTCGACGTGGCAACCGGTGATGCAGCGGATGAAGTAGTTGTAGCGGACCGACGATCCAGCGGCACGCGGTACACGTTCAGCCAGCCCATGCAAAACGGCGAGTCGGTGGTGGTTTCATGGCCATTATCGTCGCCCGTGCCAATACCAATACCAATTCCAATACCAATACCAGGGCCAGATGAACCGTCGGGTGCGATATAAGCATGATCAGCGGAAGGTGGCGACGGAGGGCGCAGTAGGCGCTCAAGGGTGCGCCGAGCCGGATCGCGCAGGCGTGCGGCCGAAAGCGCTGCCAGGGCCGGGCTCAGCGGCGGCGGGCGGGGTGGGCCGGCCAGCACTCGTTTGGCGGCCACCACCGCCAAGGCAGCCAGGACAAGTACTCCAGCCAGTGCAAACGCAGCGCCAGCGATGAATGCAGCTACCAGTGCATGGGACATTTCTTCTTTCGCAAGGGTTGTTGGTTCGGTCGTGGGATGCCTGTGTCCTTTTTCGGCCTTCCAAAAAGAAAATGTTTCTGCTGCAACCGTTCCGGCAACAGCCGCATCAGCGCAGCGTCGTCAATGCGTGCGCGTCACTCCTGGCCCCCGTCCGCGGACTGGCATCGCAACCACCACTGTCGCTTCCCAGCACCACTCCGCCAAAAGAGACCACGCGTTCCGTCGTCCCTCCCAAGTGGAATGGTGCATCGCTCTCGCGATACTTGACCAAGGCGCTCGGGCTCCCCGTGCCTCTCGTGCAGCGTCTGGCCCGGAAGAAATTGCTCCGCGTCGCGTCCAATTCCTCACCCGATAATCACGCGTCATCTTCGCGTACTGTCCGCGCACTGGCCGGCCGCACCGTAGCCACCGGCGACACTATTGAGATTCTGGACACCGGTATTGCCATTGACGACGTGGACGCGCGCGCCACGCAGGACGCGCTGAATCGCCCGCGCATCTCGCCCGCGCTCGCGTCCGAAACCCGCGCCTGGATTGTGCACGAGGACGACGTGTGCATTGCAATCAACAAGCCGACCGGATTGCCTGTCCATGGTATTTTTCTCAATTTCTTTTTGTTGTTGTTGAATATTTAACCTCAGTGCTTCTCATTAGGTGGATCCCATGGTTCCAAGCGCGAATCTTTGACGGATCGGCTGGGTGGTATGTAGTCGTCGTCTTCTTTTTTCGAGTTAAATGAAAGCTCAATCGCGTATCAAATACAGCTCTGGTTTCGGACGACGCGGAGCTGCCCCGACTCGTGCATCGCATTGACAAGGTTTACATTTTTCGTCATTGTCGTTAACGGGGAAGTTGCTCACTGCAAAACAAAAAACAGGGAACTTCGGGAATCGTCCTCCTCGCCAAGGACCGAGTTGCGGCCGAAAAGCTCTCGGCCCTGTTTCGCGATGGATCCGTGACCAAGGAGGTATGCATACGTATTCATTAATCTATATAGAAGCCACTGACATGTTGATAAAAAGTACCTCGCCATCGTGGCCGGCACCGTCTCCCCACCATCGGGACGGGTCCTGTGTGACCTGTACCGCTCGACCAATGACACCCGAACCGACGAGCGGACGAGTGTCGCCACCACCGCTAACCCCGCGTCGGCCAATGCCAAAATCGAGGCCGCCGAGACTGGGTACCGCGTGCTGGACGCTACGGGCGCGGCCGTGTCGCTGGTCATGTTCACGCCAGCAACCGGCCGCAAACACCAGCTGCGCACTGTGGCCGAAAATGTGCTGGGTACGCCGATCGTCGGCGATTACAAGTACGGGTTCCGCGATGGCCGGATCCGCGAGGCACCGCGTGGGGGTAGGCTCATGTTGCACTTGTACCGCATGTCCTGGGGGAAGGGCAGCGACAAGGTTCAGATCTGTGCGCCGATCCCCAATGAAATGCGGGTCGTGGGCGAGCAGCTGGGCGTTCGGTGGGGTAAAATCCAGGCCGAGGAACCGCCGCAGTCGTCGTCCTCGTCCTCTTCATCATCCTCTTGAGTAATGTATTCATTTATTTGTATTTTGTGGGCGGCGCGATCGCACCTCCATCATGCGATGGAAATTGTCCTGGTGGAGCCGGTGCCCGGAATCGGGGTCGAGCAGTAGCGTGACATGACATACCGCGATGGTGGCTGCGAGCCCACGGTGGTCGAGGACGCCGTCGAGCAATTCTTCCTCTTTATTTTGCGCATGCGACCGAGTGAGGGCAAATCGCCAGCTGCCGAGGCCGCAGCTGCGGCATCCATGAGCGAGTCTTGCGTGTCGTTGGGTCCAATCCAATTAAAAGCAAAATTGCCCACGAGGTGGAGTATATTTACTCTTTTTATATCACAGTCAACCATGGATACTTGGTTTTTGCACATCGCGGAGCACGCCATCAAGCTCGCCCAGATCGAGTACCCTGA
>MU625119.1:0-11437 GCA_025349905.2 Blastocladiella britannica
CGAGCAGAGCGACATCACGGCCAAAACCCACTGAATCTATACGATTCATGTGAGGGGTTCACGAATTTCATTCTAACGACTGTCGGGAGCCAGCACATTCACCCGCTAAAAATCCAATTAATAATTTCCTCATGATGCATTACATGATCCCCGAATTAATTTTGATCTCCCTCCCTGAAAACCATTATTCATCGACTTCCCCGCTCCACGATCCACAAATTAGCAGAAAGCATTTGAAGTTCAGGGAGCATGCCTGGAACTCAACCCTTGCCTCGAGGACCCCAGCGACTCGTGGACCACAAAACCGCCCCTGAAGCAGCAGCATACTCGCTACAACAACGCAATACCGTCACGACGAGCACGTTGCCCAATACCTTTCGAACAAATGTCGTTCAGGGACCGCTTCCCTTGTCCAGCATCCTGACTGCGATCGTTGCCTCACGTGCCAAAGTGCAGGCGCTCGGTGCTTCTGGGATCGCAATTGAGGCATGCGGTTCATCCTGGAATATTGCCCAGCCGACACCAGCGATCGGCGAAGGACTCGCGACCGGCACTGGATCTATGACTCTCCGCATCTGTGCTGCAGCACATCACCTGGCGCAAGTACGCGCATTGCTGGTCACTCTCGTTTCTGGGATCGACTTTGGCGATGGCACGGCAGAAGTAGCAGCAGCAGCAGCGGCGGCGGCGGCACCTCCCCCACCAACAGCGCATGCTGGGAACGCTGGCGGGCGTCGGGCGTCATCCGTACCCGTTCACGGTCATGATGTTCGGCCCTCGCGGTCACTGATATTTTCAGCGTCGCGATTGATACGATCGGAAACGCCAAAGAGCGTGGACGACAATGACCCTGCCGACCTGCCCACCTCTTCGACACAACTCCCACAGGTACCGAATGTCCTTGACGCGCTGAATGCAGCGACGCATATCGAGAGGACCCCTGACACGGCGGCGAGTGTCCCCAAAATCGGAGCCGGTTTCGCTGGCGCCAATATTGTGATGTTTCCCTCCAGGCGCGGCTCCATGGCATCGAACGCCTCGATTTTACCGCTCGTATCGCCTGCGATTTCGCGCACGAATTCCATAATGTCCTCAACGTCCTTGCGTCACGTCCCATCGATCCTCGCACAAGACCCCGCTTCCTCCAGTGTCTTGCGCGAAATGTTACGCGGAGATGCTTCTACAAGCATGCACGCCATGGGCAGCACCAGCAAAGCTTCGCTTCAAGTCTCTCCCCGGGCTATCACTGCATCGGATCGAAAGTCAGAGCGCGTCGTCCTCGCGAACATGCTTGCCGCAAGCCCGATGCATCGCCCGCTTCTCATGTACGGTCTTGCTGTTTTTTTTTTGTTGGTCCAGAAAACCAATTCGTTGACATAGTTGTAGCAACCAGCTATCATATGACGCGCTTCATTTACTTTTCTGCCCTCGAGGGAAAGACCGAGACTCAGGCCGACGCATTTGCCTCGTCGGACAGCGGGCGACTGGGTGCTGATTTAACTCTCCGCCAGACATATTTGAATCCCCAACGCGTGGACGATGCACTGGCGCTGCTATCCGAGCTTGTCGATCCAGCGACCATGCCTTGGGTCGAGTTTTCGGCAGAGCTCGCCGAGTGGATGTCTGGAGACAAGGACGGTCCAGTCCGCCAGCTCGAAAAAATGATCGCTGCGGCGATTCCGGCGGACATTGACGGCCCCGAAGACGTAGAGGCCGTGGGCTACACCGGGGTTTCCGAGTGGGCGGTTCATCTCACAGCTGCCACGATTCGCTGCCATCGCATGCGCTGCGACATTGACGGAGTTGCGCGAGCACTCATGACCTGGGCCCGCGGGGTCATTAACATCGTGAGGATGGACGCCATCTCCCGTTCGTCCGGTGGCGTGTACACGGACGATAATGGCCGCCCGCTTGATGACAGGGATAGCGCCTCTGTCGAGGTTTCTGGTGCAACCGAACCGCCGACGCGACACTGCGACACGTCGGCTATTCGCCAGGCCAAGCGCACTCTGAACGCCATTTGCCAGGTTGCTCTTGCGGCGGTTGCGGACGATATTGGCGACCACGGGCGAGCCCGGCGTCATTGGGCGATGGTGTTTCCGGAGCAAGCTAGCGATTGGGCTTATGTCGGAAACGACAAGGCAAAGTACGCCAACTTTGCCCCACTCATGCTCAGCGTGGCAGACGGTGATGCGACCTTGTCGGGATCGAGTCTTTCCGCCCTTGGACTTGCCGATTTGGCTATTCCCCGTCTCGTAGCCCACTTTGCTGCAACAATGCCGTCCACGGACCATATCTACGGCAATACGTTGGACTTGCTTGCTTCCGGCGGGCTTTCGATGGGGCCATTTTCGGGCTTGCTGACGACGCTTGCCCTCGCCACCGGCCGTACGTCTGCAGCCGAAGGGTACGCGACAATGTGGGCCCGTTTGCGCGGGACGACCAACGACCTCTTTGGGACCTCGTGGGGCCCACTTGTGTCGGCCGCGAATGTTCAGAAGGGATTTCCAGTGTGTCGGCCAGGCGCGCGGGCAACGGCCGGTGTGACAGACCCGTCCGACGCTGCTGCCATTGTCGAGAGGATTTCCAGCTATGTGAGGGTGATGGGCACGTTGCGCGGGTTTACGTTCAAGAGGTCGCCCTCGCCAGCACCAGCGGCAGGTCTGACCAGCGGCGGATCGAGCGGCCGCTCGACTCTTGTCCACAACGGCTCCTCGACCGCGTCGCTATTTCCTGGCGCAAGCACTCTCTCGCCTGCCGTCCTCGGCACGGCTTTTCATGGTGTGGACGTGGAGCCCGCCTCGTGTAACGCCACCGCTGCTGCTGTTGTTGACCGCGTCATGGGTCGATGGACGGTCGATGAACGCGGCCGGCTCCTCATGCCGACGGTGCTGCGCGATGGACGAGGAGGTTCCATCTTGGGCGGGTCTGGCGAGCCCACTGTTCTAGAGGCAATCGAGCTTGTACGTCACTTCTATTTTTTTCATTTGTATTCGGGGAATTCTTACACCGCCCTTTTTTTTTCTGTCTCTGTAGCTTAAACAAAATGGCGAAACCAACGAGCGAGTCGTCCGCACTCTCACCCTCTGGTTTGATTCACTGGTTGTCGTGGACTCGCATTTTTCGAGCAGTACTTCCACCCCGGTCGTTTCCCATGTCGTTGATGCTCGCCATATCGCGGAGATGGTGGTTGCTCAATCCAATGCCCCAGTGCGCGCGACGCTTGATCCACATCTTATGCAAGTGACGGTGGAAAATCATCATCGCTGGGCGGAGAGTGTGGTGTCGATCATGGGGACTTATACCCGGCTCCCTCCACCGCCACCACCGTCTCCGCCACCGCAAGATCCACCGCAAAGACCTCTCGTAACGAGCGACGACAAGTCCGCGAGCAATCTTCGAAAATCACCATCGTCATCGTCAGACGTTTTCGATGAAGAGGATGATGGCGACGACAATGAGCCCCAAGCGGTCAACTACTTTATCTCGATCAACTTGCGGCCGACCAACTCGGATACGGGCTCTATTTTGCACCCCAAAGTGGTTCCCGCCCCGATTCCAGCCAATTACATTGGGCCGCTCATGGATCCCCCACGGAGTGTGCACCTGGATGACCCCGATTTCGAGGCAGGCAAAAACACGCTGGCCGTCGGCGTTGCCATGTCTTGGGAGTTTGACACGGCCGCAAAAAAGCGGCGGTACACGTCGTTGATTTTCCACATTGACCGCTCCACAGGATCTTTCATACCGGTGGACGTGTTGGTCAACTTTCGCGTGTGCTGTGCCCAAGCCGGGCACTGGACCATTGGGCTGATTACGGGGACGCGGCCGCAAGTCATCAAGCTGGACGCCCACAACCACGAGCTTGCTCGAGTCACGTTCAGTGCCCTGCAACACATCCACCCACCACCAGCTCCCCCGCCCGCCTCACCAAATACATCACCGACTGGCAAGGCTCCCACGTTGATGGTGTCCAATGGCGCGAGCGGCTCGTCTTCTCGGCAGCCCACACCACCTTGCACCTTGATTCCTTGGGCCGAGGTTGGCTGCGTCGTGTTTATCGCCTTTACCACGGTTGTACTGTATTCGTCACGGGCGCTCAAACCCGTCCTCCAGCTTGATTTTTCCGGCGCCAACAATCCCCGCGAGCACATTGACGAGCGTGGCCTGACTGTTGTCGAAAATTCTGCCTCTCACTGTGTGGTCGCGTCCGGCCGCAACGTGTTTGTGATTCACGCACCCAATATTCTCGTACCGGATGTGCACGGCCGCGCCATGGTCGCAGAAGTACAACCCGAAGTGACCGACCGCATGCAAATGGCCGCGTATCTGCCGCTTCCCGGAATCCCGCACCACGTTCACTGCGAGCTGGATCCATCCACCGGCGCGGTGGTCGCCGTGCACGCTCTGACTGCGGGGGCAGGATGCTCGCAGTACTTTGCCTTTGATGTGGTGACTGCGCAAGATGGGTCGTCGTCGGCGCGGATTCGTGCCGTGTACCCGTTGGGGGGATGGACGGCGTGCGCGCGATTGTCGCATGGTGGCAATGAGATTGGGGTGGGTGACCCTTTTGGGGTTACGATCGTGTCCACTCGTCGCCGGCAACCGGATATGCGCGGGGATGCCGGGGTCTGTGGGTTAGGCGTGTGAATAGATTTTCTCTCATTTTTTTCAGCCTCATTTTTTATCAATATTTTTACTATGTCGCTCTTGGATATCCACCAAGGAACATCCTCCGGCGACTTGGACCGCGTCCGCGCGGTCGATCGCGGCCGCTCGCCAACCGCATCGGCGAAATACGCCGCGCAGCTCAAAACCGTGCTCTCCTCGTTCGACAATATCGTGGACTGGCCAGACACGATCACTTTTCTCGGGCGGCTGGCAAAGACTATCCAGAGCCAGCCCGAGGTGCCGAATTTGCCGCATAAGCTGCTGATATCCCGGCGCCTCGCACAGTGCCTCAACCCTTCATTACCCGCCGGCGTGCACCAAAAGGCGCTTGAAGTATTGGACCTTATTTTCACAACGATCGGGGTATGGCCTCGCCTCTTCCCGCGCTCATATTTTCTTCGGGATCTCATCCTGTCGGACGAGTGGCACACAGCCCGGCAATCTGGCCAAGGACACGCACATATGGACTTTTGGGTTTTGGCCCTACTTCGAGCTCTCTCCTATGAGTGTCAAGGTACCTCTCCCGTCCTTAATTTAAATGGTGTGCATTTCGCTTAGCATCATTATCGTGTCTTTGCTAGCCACTCTTGCTCCACTTGGTCGAGTCTCACCTGGTACCACTGCGCCACCGCCTCCACCCGATCCTCAAGTCCTTGATCATGGCACTGCTCTCGGGGCTGGAGGAGGAAGACAGCGAGCACTTTGAGGCGGTTCGCTTTCCTTCTTGATTTTACAGCTCCGTCCCTGTTTGTACTTATTTCGTGATGGTATATAGCACCTCCAACTGCTGGATCGCATCCGAAAGCAAGTGGACGAGTCCGAGTTCTTTCTTGCGCTGTGGAGCGTATCTGGCGAATCCTCGGCTGCCCGACGACCCGCAATGGTGTACTTTATCAAGCGCGTCAGCGCTATTCGCGGAGACCCGTCGCTCGTCAGTGCATGTCTAGGAAAATGCTTGACTGATTCGGACGTGCTCGTCCAGCGCGCATCCCTTGATTTGCTTGCCGCGCGTTATCCGCTTCACCGCCTGTACGTGTATTCCTTTTTTGTAGCCAGATTATTCTCACGGAGTACTTGCCGACATAGAGATGTAGAATTTCCAAAGGCAGCGCTGCACAGCATCCTTGGACAAGCACTGCAAGTGGTTTTGAAGCGCGACATGTCCCTCAACCGTCGTCTCTATGCCTGGCTGATTGGTATCTTTATTTTTTGTTGTTGGGCGATGCGGCAATTGACTTTTCGTGCCATCATTTTCTTTAGGCGAAGGGACCAACCACTTTGAGTTGCATTCCGAAAAACCGCTCGTTTCCACGCTTTGCGGCATGCTGGGCGAAACCTCTCCAGCAAGGGTGGTGATTGCTCTCAAAGTCATGATCCCACTCCTGGACAGGAACGAAATGGCCGCTCCGATCCTGACCCAAGTCATGCCCTCTGTCATTGACCTTGCTTGGCGCACTCGGATATCCTCTCCCGAGCTTGTTGACGTGGCCATCACTGTGAAAATGTTTTTTTCGTTGCTGGATCCGTTCTGGGTGTGGCGCGACCTGAATTTTCGCATTGCATCGGATGCGATGGGGGCACGTTAGTTTATTCATTTGAAGCGGTTGGTGTGCACAACCCACTTACTCTCGCAACAAACAAGAGCAGACTTTGCCGATCGTGGAATACTTTGCAAGCCAGCTCACTGCGGCCGACGACGATGGCGACGTTCTCTCTTCGCACCTTCCGCTCGCCGTATTACACTTGCTCTTGCGCTGTCACACGACCCCCAGCGATGAGCTGACCCGGGCGATTCGGTTTGCGCTTGACCTTGCCCCGCGCTTTGAGCTCGACTGTTCTCCGCAGAGCATGCTCCCGGCTCCTACTCCCGAGCAGATTCTCCAAGTGTATGGTGGTACATCCCAGGGGATTCCCCGAAAACTTCACGGCGGAATGTTTTTAAAGCATGTCGAACAGTGCATTGAAGCTGCCCTCCTTGCCACTGCCTGGGGACCACTCTCGCTCTTGACCGACCTACTTCGGCAACTCAAGGTACCTCCGTCCGGCGCCACCTGGGTATTCGACGCTCTTGGCCGAAACATGGTCGCCCAAGCAATCGTTCCCTTGATTGGCATTGGCCTGCTGCTCCCACCCGCGACATTGGAGCCTCACTCTGCTCGAGCGGTTCAAGCGCTGGTGCACGCGCTTGCGACAGCCGATTCCGCACCGCTGGCACATCATGCGGTCGAGCTCCTATGGTCCTTTCTCGGCACGGATCCGCGGATGATGGCCTGCCTCGTCAAACTGATCTCTGCCGGCATGTCCGAACCGGGGGGCGGATTTCAGGCATTTGGCTTGTTTTGGAAACTCTCGGCGGACCGTGATCCAGTTCTCCTCCCTGCGTTATTCTCGGAGCCGCTGCTGGCCGTGCTCGTTGCCTATGGCGACAAGTCTCGGCGGCACTTGGCGGAACAGTGGGTCAGTTCATATTTGGCGTCGTTTTGCCCGTGCGTTTTATTTTTCAAATGGAGTTTTCATCCTTCTAACAAACAGGAAAACACAAAGACTCTTTGACGTTCTGCTCCTTCAACTCGACGAATGCACTCCGTCGGTCATGACGGAAACGTCGACTCCAAAAAACTCGGTGTTTTTGGCCGTCGGCGCCGACTTTGAGCTCCAAACCGTCACTTTTTTGCTGCAGCAGTTGCTTGCGGTGTTTGACATGACGGGTCGAAACGCGGCAATAGCGTTGCTCTCGACGCGAAGGCAAAAGAGCAGCAGCGACACGAAGCAGACGTACTTTGATGCGATTCTGGACCACGCGTGTCGGCTCGCCATCACGTTTCCGGTACCGATCCCAGCGCAGCTGTCGGAGCTGCATCTACTCGCGCTGCAGGTGCTCAGTAACCTGGTCTTTTCGTGCCGGATCCGATTATCAGAACTCGTCATTGCTCGTATCGCTGGCACCGTCTTGGCGTGCCTGGACGCATGGCCCGACCCGCAACTCAACTTACACCCGTTGGCTCTCGAGCACCTGTCCATGCTCATTCTCATGGAGGCGGCCGACACATCGACGACATCGACGACCACGGCGACGCTGCGAAAGGGCCTGGAGCTGGGATCTAGTTCCAATCTGAACGACCCCGACTCGGTTCCGCTGCGGCCGACGATTCTCAGCCCGCGCCTCAAATCCAGCGAAGTTATTTTCGAGGCGGTCCTTGTGCGTGGGCTGACGGAGCCCGTGTTTCGCCCCGTGTTGGGATGCTACACGTCGTTTGTGGCCGACTGCGCAGGCCAGTTCGGCCCGCTCCTGGTGCCGGTGCTGCACGCGCTCTCTGCGTCCGTCATTCGCGAGCTCGCCAAGGCGTCCGATGAGCTGGCCATGGCGCTCTATCTCCGCAGTATGCACGGGATACTTCAGCACGTCCTTGTTCCACGGCGCGCCTACACTGGTGCCATGGAGGCCCCGACTGTACCGGATAGCAGCAGCAGCAGCACTCAGTCACAGCTCACGGCGTACATGCGCACGCTCGTTCTCACCGCGTCGCCCAGTGACAACAAGCCCGTCGCTGCGGCGGCGACCGGCCAGTTGCACGCCGCCTCTCAACCTCCAATATGGATCCTGAAGGAAGTGTTTGCGATCGGCCAGTGCCTTGTCCGCTGCCTGCACGTCGTGTACGACCGCATGTTTGCAGCCGACAGTAGGCATACGAGCGCGGAACGTCCGTTCTTGGAACACCTGCTTCGCCGCGTGACCCGAGTCGCCAAGTTTATCGTCGCGGCTCAGCCCACGCTCTGGATCACCTGTGTACTAACGGACGCGATCGAGAACCAGCGGCCTCCTGCGCGCGTCGTGGAGACGAGCTTGATGGACGCCCGCACCCTGTTTGTTGACGCGTTGGCGCTTGTGCCGGAAATGAAATCGGGCAAGCCAACTGTTTTGTCGGTATTGGGCTATTTGTATGTTTTCCTTTGTGTATGTTTTTTTTTTCTACCTCCCACTCGCTCACATATCCATTGATTCAGGGGACACGACCAAGTGTTCAAGTTCTGCACTCAACTGCTTCGATCCCGACTGGTCCTGACCAGCGTGCTGACCGAAATGCAAGCGCTGTGCAAGTCATCGTGGTCGTCGGTTTCGCCCGACTTGGTCACCTTGATCTCCACTGCCTGTGTACTTGCCGCGACGGAGCCAGACTGGGCGACCAAGGACGCGGTGGATCTGTTTGGGCGCGCGCTCGACTCGGTTTCGGCTGCGGTCGCGCTGGTCACGCAGCAGAGTAAAGAGGACCAGATCGATTTCATTGGTACACCATCCATGTCGTTGCCTTGATTCCAGTACTCAATAATTGTATCAATAATAGTGGCACTGGTGGACGCGCTGCGCGACTCGGCGCTCCCGGCGCTCGTGCAAGTGTACACGGACCCGGATCGCGCCAACGCCGCGCTCGGCAACCTGATCGTGTTTGTCGGCTTACCGCTGGCGCGGCTCGAGTGGTTCCCGCAACGCGCGCCGCTGCGGTCCCTCGTGGCCTGCTCGCAGCTCTCCACGTCCCGCACCTGGCGCCGCGACCTGTGGGACTACTACTTGTCGTCGCGCCTCTTACCTTTAAACCCGACCGCGCAACGGGAATGGTCCGATTTCCTGCGCCTGTTCGAGTCGGACCGCGTCTCCGACTTGCTAAGCAAGCTGGCGCCCGCAACCTCGTCGACGTTGTTTGGGTCGCGCGAACAGGAAATGGCGGCGCGGATCGAGATCTTGCGTCGCATCAGCTTGTTGGTGTGGGCACACCCGGTCGACCGCCACTTACCGCTGCTGCCCGTGGTCCAGGAAAAAATCACCGAGTACTTGGCGACGATCGACCACGCGGGCATGTTCAGTGAACTGCTGCTGCTGGTCCGCGTGCTCGCGGTGCGGGTCTCGGCTGCGCACTTGACGGGCATCTGGGCGGTACTGGTGGGCGAGATGCTGGCGGTGCTGGACCAGTGGCCCGCTCCTTTTTCTCCAGGATTAATTGCAGTGGACGGCGCTGCGCCAGGTATTACGCCAGCGCTGGAAGAAAAGTCGCTCGCCGTGTGCCACCTCCTGTCGGTTGCAATCCGCACCGCGAACCCGGCGTTCCAGGTGTACGTGCAGGCGTTTGTTGGGCACCCGAGCTCCCCCGGCGTATTGTTGCCGTTGTCGCGTGCCGCCGCCGCGGCCGCCGCCGACGATCTGCTTCGGATCAGCGGCGCCGCCATGCCCGAGTTGTCGGCGACCGGTGTCGCTGCCAGTGCGTTGGCGCGGGAGTTGATATCCATGGGCCAAGACCAGTGGCGGGCGGCGGCAGCGGCCAGTGATTGTGCCGTAGAGAAGGCGGTGGAGGCTGAAGTGTTTGCCGAGTTGGCCGAGAAGCGATGATGATTGTCAAATATTTACTAGAAAGGTGTTGTTTCCGCATTTCATTTATACTTTAGCACCAGGAAGAGTAGGAGGAGGAATGGTGCCGGTGCCGACGGAGGCAGCAGCACTTGACGGTGCCGCAGCATCGGTAGCAGTAGCAGTGGCAGCGGAAGCAACAGAATCGGCCAACGCTACCACCGGCTGTCGTGCCTTATCCAGCGGATGCCGCGCACCCGTCGTTGACGAAGACAACAGTCGATGACCGGTCGATCCGCCCTCGTACAGTTCAGCGGCGCGGCGCTCGAACGCGGCCATGGTCTGCTGCGCGACGGTATCAAAGAACAAGCTGGCCAGCCGCGCGTGCAGGCCCGACCGGAACGTGAATTGCAGGTAGAAATCGACCATGGACGAGCCGGGGGTTGGGCCGGGGGCGAAATGCCAGACGGTGATCAGCGACGAGAAGAGCGAGGTGTTGGAGGCTTCGGCCTTTTTTTTTTTTTTTGGATATCCCAGTTAATGTCCCGATCAGTCTGAATGAAGTAAACAAGGAATGACGTTACCAGAACCAACGACTGGTCGACGCACGTCACCCGCGACGTGTACGATTCCGAGAGGCCGCTGAATCCGACGTCGAGCGACGCCATCATCTGGAACACTTCTGCTGCCGGCGGTGCTTTTGACGGTACTACTGTCACTGGCTGTGACGCAGCAACAACGGGAGCTGTCACGGGAACCGACGCGTCCGAGACAGCGCGACGCACCGCGAGCGGCGCCGACCGCAGCATGGCGGGCAAGTGTGGGGGCATTCCGGCGCTCATCCGCCTTGCGTCATGGACGACTGAAGCCGTGCAGTACGGCACAAACCGGCGGTATTCGTCGACGTTGGAGACCATGGCGTACAGCTGCGCGGGCGCGTGGCGCAGGAGCTTGCGTTCGGCGTGCTCGACGGGCCGTGGCGATTTCGATGGCGATGGCGAAGACCAGGATGACGAGGACGACGTCGTGGGCCGGAGCGACATGAACGGGTCGGCAAAGCCCATGAATCGCGAGACGGCGGCTAAGGGCGATGTCGACAGGGACGATGACTGGGACGGCTTTGGTTTCGTCGCCGATAGCCGAGGTGATGTCGGCATCGCTGGTGGGGCAGGGACGCGCGGGGTATACAGGGACCGCCCACCACTCACTCCAGCGCGACTACCACGGGCCAGCAGTAGCAGAAGCCTTGAAGTTGAGGAGGAGGACGAGGAGGCCGAGAGGAGTGGTGGCATTTTGAATATTCTTGTTTTTTTTATGTTTGTGAATTGTGAATTGTACACACGCCTGTAACAACCAATCCGGAAATCCAAGGAAATGGGGGAAAAGCTGAAACAACGTGATCTCGATCCTGTACAACTGCTGTACAGG